>PVHY01014896.1:0-29000 GCA_004024945.1 Uropsilus gracilis | reverse complement strand
ACCAGCATATATCATCAGATATATTATACACTATATCATATAATACACATATTATATATAATATAATCTGTATTTATATATATATATGTTATATATACTATTATATATATATACTATTATATAATAGTATATATATATACTATATATATACTATATATATACTATATATACTATATATATACTATATATATACTATATATATACTAGTATATATATATACTATTATATATATACTATATATATAACATATATATATGTTATATATACTATATATATATGTTATATATACTATTATATATAATATGTGTAATATAACACAGAAGATTCCTACCAACCAATTAGTAAAGGAGTTCAACAAAAAATTGCATGAAAGATCTGAAAATCATCCTGCATAAGAGCAAGTATAGCTGTCCCATAAATATAAGAGAAAACAATTAGGCTTTTTCGTAATGAGAAAAATCTAATTTAAGACTAGCTTAAAATTTAGTTACTGTCTTTCACTTACCAGTTTGACAAAGATGAGAATCTGGATGTTACACTATTGATGGAGTAGTGTGGTAATGGGAATATCCATCGCTGCTGGTGGGAATAGAAATTGCTATAGGCATTTTGAAAAAACAATTGACCATTCCCTAGGTAAATAGTAACACATGCAAGTTCTCTATTATCTAGATTTGTAGATCTGATAGAAACCCTCAGTGAGAGGGTAGTATGGAGCAATAATTCCTCCCAACGGAGCTTAGTTAAGTGACCAGGTAGTATGGAGCAATTCCTCCCACTGTTGACTGGGAGGAAAAATTATGCTTCTATGAGCACTTGGAAAGGTAAGTACAGTGAACCACTGCATCAATATTACATATTGGATCCATAAAATGGTGAGTGAATACACTAAAAGCACTCACACCAACATGGACAAAGCACACAAGTGTGATGCTGATTAAAAGAATACATCAGAGAAGAATGTACTTCATATGATTTCACTTTCCATAAGTACAAAAATTGACAAAACTAGCAAAACCATACAGAATTTGGGGGTACAAACAGAAAAACTAGAGAGAAGCAATGATCTCAGTTACCCTGAGATAAGGAAAATGAAGGGAAAATAATCAAAAGACACTCAATGGGGTTTTCATTAGCAGCTATCATGGTATTCACTTTCTCTTCTTTAATTCTTCTTGTATGTGCTAACATCCCACAGTTCTTTCATTTTTGGGCTTCCTCAGGTATTTGTGTCACCTTCCCCAGGAGACTGAAGCAGAGAAATGCTCACAGGGGAATAGAGACTGAGGTCAGACATGGCCAGATCCTTCCCCAGCAGTTTGACCATGTCTCAGTGATGTGAGCATAAATCTTTGCCCAGAAAAAGAGCCCCAAGATCCTTCCCCAAGTACCTGTAAAACCCAAAGAATGGGTAATGTAAGCAACCATTAGCTTTTATTCTTTGTCTTTGTAATATAAGCAACCAATAAGAAAACAAAAATTGACTGCCTACACTTGTAAATCTTACCTCCCACTGTAGAGCCCACCTGCCTCCATAAATTTTAACCTTCTGGGATAGGAACATGATAGCTCTCTCTGACTACATATAGGCTCATTTTCCAAAGAATGGGGCTGTTCTCTCTTCTCTGATGTGCTGGGGAAAGAGACAGCCACTGGTCAGCTAATAAAGGCTCATTTCAATTAGACCTGAGACTGGTTTGTGTTTGGGAGAGGTCCCTCTCCAACAGGGATATGCTAATTGTCTCTGCATTGTTTATAATTTTACTTTGTGTGCTGCTGAATTGAGCACATATGTCCCCTTTCATATATATGATTTACCCCCATGATGTAACAAAGTGAAAGAGCAGGGGACAGTTTGGAATCCATACCAGCAGTGATGATGGTGGCGATGGTGGCAGTGTCCAGCTTCTGGTAACAACGTTGGCATGGAGCCTGGTGTAAGGTGGCTGATGAGCCCAGCCCAACTTGGAATCCACTGTAACCCACCTTTTAAACTGTCTCTGGAACACCCACTCTCCTTTATATGTAGTCTGTTTTCTAAGTCCTTAGACTTTCCATTAAAAATTTATGAGTTATTAGATATTCTTTCAAAAAAGTTGTCTTTTCTGCTTAAGTATCAGAGTTCATTGGTTTCATTTTCAATCAAGAAAGAAATATGGTTGATGTTATGGGGGACATAAACAGTGCTTACTGAAGCTTAGCACAGGGGCAGTTAATAGAGCCTCAGCCTGGGAACGTCTCGCTGTTAGCACCATCTTAACTTTGCTCTGAACAATGAGAGGACAGCCAGTGGATAGGAAGGACAGGCAAGGGTTCCAGGCTTCTTATGTCAGACTTCTCCCAATGCTTCCCCTACTGCATGCTTTGTTTTACTGCCAGTGCCAGTCCTGCCTCCTGACAGAGTGCTTTTCTTTAAATACCTAAGACAACCCCTCCAGCTGACCATCTCTTAGCATTTGAGAGATAGATTGACTACTCTTTGCTTGAAACCTTTCCCTTGACTGGAGCATGCAAAACCACATTGCCTATTGCTTTGTTTTCTTTCTATTTTTCTAACTCAACCTTCTGTCTTCTTCACTGACTCATCAGAGAAACTTCAGCTTCAACCCTAACTCCTCTTGCCTCTCTTCTTTCCTCATTCTCTTCTCTTCTTGCCTGCTGGGTTCTCTTTTCTCCTCCTCCCCCTCTTTTCTTCCTTTTCCCCTCCTTCTTTCTTGCCCCCTTTCCTCTCTCTACTCACCTTCTGTCAGGAGCTGTGCTCTCATTACTTTATGTCTGACCTGCTCTGATAAGCTGCTGAATGTTAGCCTGGAGGGCCATGTGGATGGAAAAGCAGAGTGTCCTTGACTGTCTATAAAGCAATCTTTGTGGAATGACTCCTTCAGGTCACACTTTAGTCAAACTTAAGCAGTCTTAGACTAAACTTGCTTTAGGTGGTCTCCTGGTAATGATATGCTTGTAACCATGTGACCCTGGATCAAACATTCTTTTGTTACTGCTTGCTTCATGTTTGATATAAAAGTCTGATGCTAAATAAACTTGGTGCCACAGTACAGAGAGAGGCTGTGAGCCCTTTTGTCTGAGACTTCCTGGCTCTAGTGTCAACCCTTACCTTCTCCCTCGGGACCATTCAATCACATTGCAGCTGGCTCATGACAACCACCCCCATAGTCTATCATGTCTGCTCTGAGAGATTTTGATTAGATCCCTGTGTAGAGCCCCCTCACTCTCCAGTTCAGCCATCTCTTCTAGGTGCAACTAGTTTAAGAAGCCAGAAGGAAGTAACCATGTCCACTTATTATTGAATGACTAATGTCCAACATGGCGTCTGGCAAATAGTGGCTATTCAACTAAAGTTATATATGAGTGAAGGGGTGAACCACTGTACCAACATTACTCCAAGTGTCTGGAAACATCTACCTTTGTGTTTCTGTTAGATGCTTTGGCTTATATTTAAACCTGAACTGCTCATTTACTAAGGAAACAAACCATTTTAAGCCTTTCTGGTTAGTAGGGATACTTAAAAAGAATTGCAATTTGTTTGCAAATGTCAAGAGGCTGAGAGTCAACAATTTCATGGTTGGAAAAAAAAGTTCTATTTTCTCCCGAGACTAAGAAGTGGATTCAAGAACATAGCAAATGGATTTGACCTCTAATTTCAAATGACTTGACCTTGGGCTGGTTACAAAAGTCCAAAGCTGATGCAAAAGAGACCACTGCTTCAGACATAACTGACCTGTGGGAACTTGGGTTAAATGAAATGATGCACGGGCTACTACTCCTTGATTACAACCATGGTTTCAACTCAAAGTGCGCTGACAAGTGATAAAATGCTGAGTGCACTCTCAATGACTGGCTGACTGAGCTGTCTAGAGGAGTAAGACAGGCACTGAAAGACAATGATGTAATACTGAGTTTTCATTTTGGAGAAGAATCATTTGGTCCTGTGAGCAGTAGGAAAGGAAAATTGACCGTTGAAAAGTAAAGCCACCATCTTCTCCAGAACACTGCTCAGATCTGCTTGGAAATTCATGTCCCAAGACCATTCCACTCATCCCAGAAGAGTGAAGAAGGCTGCATGTTTTCTTTTGTGACTCAGATATCTTTTTTGATTTACAGAGAACAATACGTACATTGTTTTGGAGACACAGGAAATGCCCCTTAGAAACAAACAAACAAACAAACAAAAAAGGTAGAAAAGCCATATGTATGAAGAGAGAGGAAATTTTAATTTTATTTATGACTGGGAGATCCCTTGAGTTAGTTACAGGCAGGCCCAGAATGGAACACAATCCTTTTATCCTTACTATTGAACTGGGCTTTAATATTAAAGATAAAATGTGCATTTGATTCAGCATTTTATCAAATGAAAAGATCAAATTATTGTTTGAAAACAAATAACTATTAATGTTCAGTCTGCATGTTTCAGTCTCTATGAATGGTTTATAATTCCTAAAAGTTTTTGAAAGCCTGTGCTAAGAAGTTATAAAGGGTGGATACATTCTCAAATTCACAAAATCTTCTTTAGTCCATCTTGATAAAATATTTCACAGTGTAGTTCTTAGTCATCACAGAAAGAGAGAGACTGGTGGCCACCCACCCCTCATTCCCAATCCTAAGCCCCTAGAGGCTTGAATCCTGAGATTCCTGGAGCTCTGGTGATGGTGGCCTCAGGGTGGGGATGAGCTCTGTAGATGAGGGTGTCAATGACAGGGATGTTCCTGAGAAGCAGGCATCTGTGACAGGAAAGGAACTGTGGGGAAGTGGCCATGGTCATTCATTTGTAAATATTAGTGAGTGTTTGTAAGTCATGGGAGGCTGATGCATACAACAGTTTCTAAAGATTTTAATCTAGTTGTTCTAATTATTCTAATTGTTAATGTTTGTTGATTCATTCAATAGGTACCTAGTGAAGTTTCAGAGATGCAAAGATGAGAAGACCTAGACAGTCTTGAGAATTACTTGTAGAATATATACCACTTCTCTCAAAAACTGCACTTGACAGGGATTGTAAAGCAGATATTTGACTTTTAGGACATTGGTAAACATCTGATTTGGAGGAATGAGACAATCCTGAATTGTGTATTGGAAAGTGATCCATGTATAATAAACATCACATCAAAAAAATGATAAAGTTGACATTAGTCATGAAAATTTAAGTTCTTGTTCTTCTTTTCCAACACTAGCTTTATCTCCATTGAGATAAACTGCTGTGTGCCATTTGTAAACTAGAAAGATCATTGTAAACGAGATAAGGAAAACCTTTTTCGTTAACCATCTTAAGAAAACTTGGGACTGATTTACTGTAATGACCTTTTGAGACTGTAGTGGCCACCGCTGGTTTTTCTAAATTAGAGATAGCGACCACTTGCTTACACTCCCCCTTTTTAAATTACTTTTAGACTTTAGAATGTTAATTGTTTCTCAGGTTTGTTTGTCTTTTTTGAAATTCAACATGCCCTCACCCTGTGTCCCTATAAATATCCCTTTCTTTTGTTAATAAAGTTGTCTCATGGTTCATACCTCCATCTAACCCCCTCTGCGACTGGCCAAATCTCTTCTCGGGAATTCATTTCTTGTACCTTATGTCTAGCGGCCAACAATAAACATTTTTTCCTATCTATAAATAAAAGATCTTTAAAATATGGATTCTAGGAATAAAAATTGGTATTGACTATTAACTACAATGAAGTCTTATTTTTATCATTTGATTTCAAGAATTAAAATGCTAGGAACAGATTTATAATGTTTAGATGTCATAGAAGTTCCGAAAATGGAAAGCAGAATTAAAAACAAATGACAGGGAAACAGCATGACTAACAAAAAACATTTGCAACATATATGACAAAGGCTAAAATTATAATGGGGTTTGATAATGGGGTATAATACCAACAGAAAAAGTATACAATACAAAATTGGTTAACAGGAGGTTGTCTAAGAATGGTACAAATGACAGAGGAACTTGTGAAAAGATATTAAAACTCTATGTTCAAAATGTAACAAATAAGAAGTAAGTAAGAACAATCATTTTTGCCACTGTCTTCATCTTAGAGGGAACTCAGTATTTCACCAGTTAGTATGTCAGTTGAAGGTATATTTAGTGACACTTAAGAAGTCCTTTCCTACTGTCCTTAAAGTCTTTATTATAAGTGGACACTTAGTTTTTTGGTTTTTTTTTTTTTTTTGAGACTAAGTCTTGCTATTTTTGCCCATGGAACCACAGGCTCATGCTGCCCGGGGTACCACAGACTCAAGCAATCCCCAGCCTCAGCTTTCCAGGTAGCTGGGATTACAGGCATGCACCACAATGCCCAGCTATTTTTTTGGGACTAGGTCTTGCTATGTTGCTCCGAGTGGGACTAGAACTGCGATCCCTAGCCCCAGCAGCTTCATAGGCTGAAGCTTACAGACACATACCGCTGTGCCTGGCTTGGACACAGTTTTTTTTTTTTTTTTTTTTTTTTTTTTTTTTTTTTTTTTAGCATTTATTGAAATAATCATGTGTGTTTTCTTCTTATGTGGAGAATTACTTTGATCTTCAGATGTAAACCAATCTTGTTTTTGTGATAAACCTTATTTGCTCATGATTGCTATCCATTTTATGAATTATTAGTAGTTTGTTAAGGATTTTTGTGTCTTTAGGCAGTAATGGATGTTGTCTGTACCTGTAGGTTTGTTGTTGTTGTGAGTGTTAGGATTGGGCACTAAAAGGAGAGAGAGACAAGAGATATGGGCTAGCAGACAGAAGTGGATTTTATTAGAGGACAAAGTTCATGAGGTAGACTACACACTCAGTGGAATGTGAGTCTGTCTTTACAGTCAATCCTAACGGTAACGTCTTCTCTGAATTAGTATCAGAGCAATGGCCTCATAAAACGTACTGAAATGTTTTTTCTCTCTAGAAAAGTTTGTGTAGACATGTGTGTAGTGCTAGCATTCTGTTCATGATGCCAATTGTATGGCAGGCACCAGGATCCTAGTAGGTTCTTTATTGGTTCTAGCAGTTACACAGACACATCAGGTAGGACAGGGCCAGGGTTGGGAGCTGGGAGGCAGGTAAGCCCCCAAGTATCTCAGGAATCTCCATGCTCTTTCTCTAGTATTTTCTTCCTGTTCTCTCTTTGCCGTGCTGGCCTCTCTTCTCCCCTGTGCGCTCTCCTGTTTTCTCACCCCAGGCTGATGCTGCCCTTTTATCCTTGTCTCTCATGCCCAGGTGAGCCTAGTCACACATGCGCACACCCCCTGCACCAGGCATGTACAATCATGGGGATGACGTAACACCACAGATGCTGGTCATAGAGATTAATGCAGGAAAAAGCCTGGACAATTCTTTTATCCTAAAACTTGATGTTATTTCTGCTTGAAATTTTGGTTGAGTTCACCCTTGACTGAAGGGTTTATGATTAGAAACATAATTTAATAAAGAGGGCACTATTCAGAATATTTTTCTTGAGTGAACTTCAGTATTTTATGTTTTTCAATAACCTTCATGGAAAGAATTATCATAGACTAGATATGATAGAATCTATAATACATAATTATATAAAATATACAATTGACTTTTTCTAGGTAGTTGTAATTGGGCCCACACACTGTACAATCTACCTATTTAATGTATAAACTTAGGCATTAAATATACTTATACTTTAATGTATAATTAATAATTATTCATGTATTCACAGTTATGAAATTAACACTATCATCAACTCTTTTAAATTTTAATTCTATTTCTAAGCAAGGGTAACAATGGGGGGTACTTGCCATCTTCTCTCTACCTTCTCCCTCCTCCCCATGGCAAGAGGTTTGGTATATTTAGTAAAGGGGCTTAGAGTTTTAGCTCTAACTCTTCTATTATTTTTGGACCCAGCCTTTCTCTGAAGGTAGGATTGTCCTCTGTCCTTCAAATGACAAGAAATGAGGTAGGTAAGCTGGGCCAGATTCTCAGGTGACAGATATACACCCACTAGACACTGCAGCATTACAGCGATCTTCACCTCTGTCGGTAACCAAGCCCACACTTCGCACTCCATCTAATTACAGCATTGATTCCTCAATTGCTAAACAGATATGGATGAACGTAGTGCTGTTAGTCTATTGTATTTTCAACAAGGAGGAAATTAATTGCCATATGTGTATAGAAAAATCCCAGAAAAGTCTGAATGAAATTATACTTCTATTTCTTAGCTACGTTAGAAATTAACAGAATGATGAGTCTCAGAATTGAATCTGTGATAGGTTCATTTAGTTCAAATACCAGATAATTGGATAAATACATATAAATGACTGAAACTTACTTTAAACTGATGACTTTTCCCATCACTTATATAAAGGTGTGTCTGAACAAGAGATTATAATGTCCTTGTCAAAAGTTAAATCGATTGTGATTTAGGGAACAGTTTCACTCTACACATTAAAATACCTTTTGTAAACTTGGACAAAAGGCAGGTAAACTGAAGGGTTTGGAGAGAGTATACACTGCCATACTCAGTAGCTGCAATGCAATAGCCTATAAAGGCATAGCTGTTGAGGTTGCAAGTAAGCTGTTTCAGAGGTGACCACTAACTGCTCTCCCCTGGGTTCAAGTAGAGGTAGGGAGTCGCTGCTTGCTGCCACCCCACCTGGAACCTGGCCAAGTAATGGCGCTTAACTCGAGCTGGGCAGCTCCCTGCTTTGAAGCGTGGTCTTTTCTCTTAAATTGAAGTAAAGGTTTATGACACTGTGTGGGCTTCAAGTGTAGCTTCTCCCCTGTACACAGCACAGCACTAGTGCCCACTTGCCCTCCAGCACCAACCATTCAGCCCCCTCTTCCACTCCTTTTCCCTGGTAACCATCACTTTGTTGTCAGAGTCTGGGAGGGTTTTCAGTTTTCATTTTCTTTGTTCATTTGCTGTATCTCTTTAGAGTCCACATCTGAATGAAATCATGGAGTATTTGTCTTTCTCTGTTGCCTTTTTGATTTAGCACCCTCCTGTCTAACGCTATCTGTTGTCACAAATGGCAAGATATCATCTTCTTTTCTCTTCTGCAGCTGGGTGGTATTTTATTATGTACACACATCACATCTTCTTAACTCAACCATCGGTTATTGGACATTAAGGTTGTTTTTAGACCTTGACTTTTGTGAATAGGCCTGCAATGAACATGGAGTGCATGCATTTTCAAGCTAGTATTTTCATATTCTTCAAAATACTACCCAGAAAGGGAACCGCCAGAACATATGGTAGTTCTATTTTTAATTTTTGGAGGAAACTCCATACTCTTCTGTAGTGGCTGTGCCAATTTACATTTTGAGTTGTGGATATTTTTGACAGCTCCATTCTCATTCATTGCAGACATACACCTAGCATAATCCTGTATTTCCCTCTCAATTCCTTTTCCTGTGACCTTCTGTAAGGTAAACGAATTGGTCAGGCTTACCCCTGCCTTAGCCTGTAACCAGTACCTGTAATATTGTGCCCGCCCTCCCATGACTGTGCAGAGTGTGAAGATTCCTGGGGGGGTTGAAGATTAAGGTGCTGGTTAGTGGGGATAAGCCTGACTAATTCACTTACCTTATAGAAAGTCACGGGAGAAGGAAATGAGAGGGAAATATAGGATTATACCCATGTTTGTTTATTTATTTATTTATTTTTAGAGACTAGATCTTATTGCCTGGGGTTGTCTCGAACTCAAGCACTCAAATGATTCCTAGCCTCAGTCTCCCAAGTAGCTGGGACTACAGGCATGAGCCACTGTGTCCAGTTATACCCGTATTTAAATAGTCACTGCTAGGTGTGTGTCTGCAATGAATAATAATGGAGCTGTCAAAAATATCCACAACTCAAACTGTAAATTGGTACCTGCCTCCCACCCTCCCACCCCCACCCTGGCACTGGCCTGCTCTGCCTGCCCTGCCTGGTATGTCTGTGTAACTGCTGGAACCAATAAAGAACCTACAAAGGGCTAGGCACGGTGCCTCATGCCTGTAAGCTTCAGCCTATGAAGCGGCCGGGGCTAGGGATCTCAGTTTGAGTCCTGCCTGGGGCCCGTAGCAAGACCTAGTTCCAAAAAAAATAGCTGGGCGTGGTGGCGCGCACCTGTAATCCCAGCTACCTGGGAAGCTGAGGCTGGGGGTTGCTTGAGTCTGTGGTACACCGGGCAACGAGAACCTGCAGTTCCACAGGCAAAAACAGTGAGACCTAGTCTCAAAAAAAAAAAAAACAAAAAACCAAAAACCTACAAAGATTGGTGAGCCTGATGCTTGCAGCGAGGATCGCTTACATGACACCCTCCTTAGCCCTTTTACTTCTTATTTGCACTTCTCTGGTCATAGGCTCAGGTGTCTCCAACTGCCCTTTGACTCCAGCATTGGCATATGGCATCCCCTCCACCCCCCACAGCCGTGAAACCTCAGCCTCCAGAAGTCCCTGTGAAGGAGGCTACTTGTTCTTGCTTTCAGAAATACAAACTTCCACAGGGAGCCTCTACCCCAGACTCCCTTTCTCTGCTGCTCTCTACAATTAGGCAGCAGGGGGGTTAGTATCAAATGGTGTAGGCGAGGTCTAAAAGTAAAATCTATGCTCAGTTCCTGTGGGAGCTGAGGAAAGGACAGTATGTATCAGCCGGGAGGGGGGTGGAATCAGGGTGGAGTGTGTTCACAATTGTGATGACCCAACCTCTGAGGAGAACCAACAGACTCCATGTGTTTTTGCACTAACAACTGATGTTTTGAATAATGCATGGAGCACAGCTGTGCTACTACTCAGGGAAAGGAGTCCATCAAATTACCCTAATGCGGTAAAATGGTGGCAGAATAAAGGTTCCCGGGCTCACCTCCTCCAAATACTCACAATTAAATTGCTACAAAACAAAGCCAACTCTCTCTGGCCCCCCAGGCAAACACATACAGCCACAGCACCTACTAAGAACATCAGTCTGGTGGGAAGACTGAGGTGTTTCAAGTAGTAATTCTGAGCAGAACCCACAAGAGGGAGAAACAGCTGCAACTCAGCACCCCTACAGCTACTGACTTGGGCACATGCCAACATCAGGGCTCCTGACACCCAGTGTTGCACCCGATAAGGGGGTGCATGCCCTGAACAGAGGGTGCACTGCTGAGCTGCAGGGCACAGAGCAAGGACTCCTGGCTTCAGCTGCAGTCTCTCAACATAGCAAGCCGTAACCTGAATTGGGCCAGAGCACCATACCTTTCTGTTGGAGAGGCCACTGCTGGAAGTAGCTGAGAATCCAAAACCGCAGCCACCCCCCACCCCAGAACCAAAAACAAAACAAATACTTGGACAAACTAGAGCCTGGCACCTGCCAATAACAGAAGTAAACACTCCAGTGTGCTGGAGTAGAAAAGAGAACAACTCCCAGCTGTGACCATTGTTGTAGCTAGTGCTTAAAACTAGCTTAGAGTGGAAGTGGAAGCAAGAATAAAAGGCCAAGGTGTTGGCTTAGAGGAGGGGGTCACTGTGGATCCCCTCCAACTGACTTTGGCACCCACAGCACAGTGCAAGTTCAGATTCATAAGCCTACTGGAGGTGATCCTTCTGCCTGCTGCCCAGCCCTTTCATTCCTAGTCTCCATTGCCCCTTCCAGGCCTCAGATGACTTCAACAGGTGCAAAGACAAGAGCTTGAAAAGCTACCCCTGTTAATACCCATAGCAAATATAAACTGAAAAGACAGAGTAACAGATCACAAAGCCCAGACTGAAAAATCCTGAAAGGCATCCTGATACAGCAGGGGCAGAACGTGATGGGGAAAGGGTAGGAAGCGGCTCTGGGAATGTGTACGGAACTCAGAAAATGGAGAGCATAAAACAATAATGGAATGAAGATAAATGTGAGATTACTGCAATTAGCAAAAAGAACTAAGAAACACTATAGCCAATTAAGAAAATGCAGTTGAAGACAGAAGCAATGAAGAGAGTGATGAGCTCCAGAGAGCAATGCTGGAGAGCACAGGTGAACTGTGTAGAGACACAAGAATGAAAAAGTGAAACCGTGAACCCTCCAGGATAGCTTAAAGAGAAAGAGCATCCTTAGCATGGTGGCCCCAGAAAGAGAAAGTAAAAGTCATGGAAAATTTCTTTAAGATAGAACCACTGAAAACCATTTCAACGTGGGAAACAAACTAGATGTTATGATTCAAGAGGTCCAAAGAGTGCCAAATGGAACACAACCAGCAGACACGCCCCCCAAGACACATTGTAATAAAGCTGCTGAAAACCACAGCAAAGATAGAAAAATATCAAGAGGGAAAAAAGGGTAACTAGAAGGAACCCAATCAGATGGAGACCTGAAGTTTTCAGAAGAAATATTTCAAACACAAACTATTTAAATGGAAGGAGCTATTTAAAGTACTTCAAGAAAGATTTGAAACCCAGAATCCTTTATCTACCAAGTTCAGCATGCAAGACAGAAGAATCACAACTGTAGAGTCAGTGAATTAATCTAACTTTTTTTACACCAGCTTTTTTTTTTTTAAATTACTTGCAGCCTTGATTGTGTTAATGCAGAAGACACCTGGGATCCTGAGCACAGGGCATACACCTGTAATTGTGGACACATGGGCTTAAAAAGCGTGGGGTTGTGCATGTGTAAATGTGCACCTATAAGCAGGAGTAAGAGCAGCAGCAGCACCACTACTGAGCCTGGTGATAGACAGCTGCCTGGAGGGGGGGGGGACGGGACTCAACAAACTTTGCTCTAGTTCCAGGTGGTCTGCAGGTAGGTCTGCCGATCAGTACTTGCTATCAGTTTTGCCCCACCTGAAGCTAGCCCAGCCAGGGCTCCAGAGCAACGTCAGCCTGTATAAGCAGATCACTTCCTTCAAGGGGAATCCAGGCTTTGGATGTGAATCCACTGGGCAAGTACCAGGATGAATAAACCTGCCTGTTGATAGCCCTGTTGTTTCCATATCCTTTGCCTATAACACTACAGTTACAGAAGAGGCGAGAGAGCATACCAGAGAAAGACCCCAAATGCCCCCCAAATAGATGAATGGTATAGAAAACCATGGTATATGTATACGATGGAATACTATTCATCAATCAAAAAAGACAAACATGTCATTTGTGGCATCATGGATGAAGCTAGAAGGAATCACGCTAGCAGAAATAAGCTAGAAAGAGAAAGCGATATATTGGATGGTCTCAGTTATATGTGGGACAAAGAGAAAATGCACAATCTAAGAGACAAAAAAAAAATCTTAAACTAATTTTTAACAAAATTGAAGCATAGAGCATGAAGGGGGGAGTCAGGGGTGGGAGGAGCACAAAAGACTAAGATGGTTTACAGGTGATAAGGTGGTGGAAGAACCCCGGGGTAGATAATGATGTAAAATAAAATAAATAATATAATAAAAAAAAATCTGTTTTCAGGAAAAAAAAAGATTCCAGGAATCTGTTGTCTGCCCTCCTCCCAGCTCCCTGCCCTGCCTTGTCTGCCTACTTGCCTGCTGTACCTGTGGACTTAGTTCTCTTCTTGATTCCTGGAGAGAGCATTAAAGCCTGTAGAATCCACCCAGGGTTCCTGGATTCTTATCATCATCTGCCTGAGCTGAAGATAGCCAACCAGCCCAGCATGCTCCTTGTGGTGTCAGAACCATTACTAAAAAGCAAAAGATAAAAGACTTTACCAAGATCAAGCTGTACATGAGCTAAATTCTAAAATCATCATATAAAGCAACAGAACAGTGACTGTCAAGGCAACGATGCCTAACTCAAAGTGGGGAGAAGGAAGAAGGTGACAGTGTCCCATCAGAACCAGAGGCTGGGCTGTTCATCAGGTCACTCAAATAGCCCATCAGCTTTGAACCTCAGTAGAACCCTCAAACAAAAATATAATTGAAGCAATACATATATAAGACAGTGGAAAAGGAACGCAGACAAAACATAACTGGAAGCCCCCACCAAAATAAAAAAACAAACAAGACAAACAATAGCAAAATGATAGGTAGCATTTTTGTCTCAGTAATCACCTAAAATGTAAAAGGCCTGAACTCACTAGAGTGGTTGAATGGCTTTCAAAACAAAGTCCAAACCTCTGTTGTCTACAAGAAATTCACCTTACCAACAAAAACAAACATAGATTTAGAGTTAAAGGCTAGAAAACAATTGTACAAATAAACAGCAACCACCAAAGCAAAGCAATCAGAAACTTCCATACTTACAGATTTTCTCCCAATTAAGAAAGGTAATAAAGATAGAAGGAAATATGATTAATTTTCCAAAACAGCAAGAAGAAATATTTTTAATAAATGTATGCACATCAAAAGATGGAGCACTGGGATACATAAGACAAAAACAGAATTTAAGAGAAATATTGTTTACAGCACAACAATATGAGGGGACCTTATACCCTACTCACAATAACGGATAGATCAATGAGACAGAGCATAAATAAATAAGGAAATAATAGCTTCAATGAGGTGCTATGCGTGGAGACTAAGCCACATGCTACTTCATAGCAATTGGCTAAAAGGAGAAATCAAAGTGAAATTAAAAATACTTTGATATGAATGAAATGGAGGAAACAAGCTAGCAGCGTCTATGGGAGCCAGCAAAAGTGGTCTTAAACAGGGGAAGCTAATTTCAATACAGGCCCACATTAAGAAGCAAGAAAAACCCCAAGCAAACAATCTAATCACATTGAAAAATAAAGACAAACAAAACCTAATTATAGAAGAAAGAACATAACAAAATTAAGAGCGAAAAAAAAAGAAATCAAAAATACTATCCAAGAAAATCAATAAAATTAAGAAGACAAACTGAAGAGATAAGCCTCTAGGTAGGCTAACAGAAAAAGAGAGAAATCACTAATAGGCAGAATTAAAATCAAAATGGAGAAATCACTCAGATGGGGTGGCAGAAAAATGCAATAGATCATAAGAGATCACTATTAACAACTATATTGATAACTGAGAAAATATGCATAGAAACAACATTCTATTCTTGGGCGAGTGCTAGGTTCTCTTTGATACTTTTCCTCCTGCTGACTTTCCTCTGTCTCTGAAAAAGTTACTTTGTTCCACCTTTTTTTCCCAGAACCTTCTTGTAATCAACACCTAAAACTTGATGCCCTCCTTTTAATCCCAGGGAAGCTAAGACTATTGGCCCCTGTACCTGGAAGGCCCTTCCTTGAGACATGGTGAAATTGGGTGCAAAATAAGGGCTGAAGCTTCAGCCAAGAAGATACATTTAAAATGTGGCTTCTGCCACCCAGGTTCCCTCAGGTTCGCACCACCCGCTCATAGCAGTTGCCAGTCAAATGCAGTTTAACAAGGAATTTTATTTACAAGGGTATTCAAAAGGGAAAACCACAAAATCCTTAAAGCCACAAGTGGTCAGTTATCTTACCTCAGTCACCATTTTCAGTCCCAAAGGTCCCAAAGACATGTCTTTGTCCCTCCAAACTTGAGAGGCACTGTGCAAAGTCATCTTTCTCCAGCGTCTTCTCTTTTCTTCCCCTCTCTCCAGTGTTCTGAACTGTTCAGCTTCTCTGAGGCTCTTCAAACCTTTTCCACAATTGCTGATGCACAAATCAGCTTTCCAAATCCCTGACCATCTCCAGGTACCAGCTCACTATGCTACCTTGCTGTGGTGCCATACTCTCTAATACCGGCTACTTTTCTGCCAGGCACCATGGCTCCTTGCCACCTCCAGCTCACTCTTCCAGGGGGCTTCTGCCCTGTTTGGTCACTTGGGCTACTTTTTTCCCGCCTGCCATTCTCATTTCTCTCCTCTCCCCAAAAGTCTCTCTCTCTTGTCTCTGCTCCTTTCCTTTTTATCTCTCTTTTTCACCCTTTTCTCCTAAAAACCAAAGGCTCCAATTTTCCTCCACACACCCTCTCTAGGTGATGATACATTCTCTCTTCCTGGCCCACACCTGGAATTTACAGCAAAGTAAAAGTCCCCTTCCTGTTTAGGCCTCTTTTATCTCTGTGTTTTTCAGACACAGCTAATGGCATCAGCACCTAAATTTTAACACTGCCCATATTGGGGTCCCAGCTTCAACACTGCTCATGTTGGGGTCCTGATTTCAGAATCACATGGAATTATTGATAAGTATACACCCAAACCAACTGGCAATGACGATAGGGTCTAGTTGATCCAGAATAGTTCCTGTTTATCCACTGCACCATTTGCAAGATGAATTTTATGCCCCCAACCACTACGAAGGAAAACATTCTACAAACTGGCCCCTAGGAAGTTGTGATTATAATAAGCAACCATGTTATTTTCATTATCACCAAGTAGAGGGTTAGCATGGAATCTCTGTCAGTATTTGAGTTTCTAGGGCAGAATAATAATTTTTTTTCCCAAAAGCAGGGTCCATGCACTTGCCTAAGCAGGAACAGTGTGAACATGTCAAGATTTCACCTTTTCCACTGTCTGTGTAGTAAGCTTTGTTCTATGACAGCAGGATTTATTATTATTCTAAATATACAAAACTGCAGAGCTCCTTTTTTTCCATACAATCCCTTTCATCCCAAAACAGATGCCCACAAAACCAAGTAGTTGAAACTACTTATCTCTGTGTCATTGACC
Source organism: Uropsilus gracilis (assembly GCA_004024945.1). Taxonomy (NCBI): domain Eukaryota; kingdom Metazoa; phylum Chordata; class Mammalia; order Eulipotyphla; family Talpidae; genus Uropsilus; species Uropsilus gracilis. Next base: position 12,465 of record PVHY01014896.1, on the reverse strand, counting down.
CTGACACCAGTACTATCCTTTAAATAATTCACTTTCTGTTGTATCTTAATGCTGGCAATGCTTTAAGTCTTTTTGCTATAATCATACCGCCCATCATATTAGCTTTGGGAAATCTCTAGTCCAGAAAACAAACTGTTTTGTCATTTATGGCCAGTTCACTTTATGATTTGTACCTGAATCATGTCTTCTTAGCAGTATTTTTTAGTGAGAGAAACATATAGGGATTTTTAAATCATTTTTATCTGTCATGTGTCTGTGAGTTGTTTTTCCATCATTTATAATTGGTGGACAGAGCAGATGGCAAAAGTGAAGCATCAGGTAATGTAATCATAAAACACTTTCCATGCCAAAAAAGCAGAAATGTTGTTAATTAGAAACCTATTTCATGTAATGACGGATTTTTTTATTCCACTGGAATACATTGTTAAAATTATGGCATTAGATAAAAAGATATTTCCACACCAGGAAATTCAAAAGATTAAGATGCCATAGAAATGTAAGTTAAAGGAATTCATAAATGTTTCAGAAAACATTATAGTAGAATTATTACTGTAATTTGAGGAAAGCAGGCTCCGTAATAAAGTGAGATTCATTACAAAGTCAAAATTATTTTTCAAATCTCTGACATATTTAGATAGAATTTTCATGCCAAGTCAAATAATTATGAAATTAAAAAATTGCTTGGAATTTTATGCTAAAAAGGACTTAATGTAGAGGATTGTTTTTCTCAGTGAAAAGGATATATTTTATGACTTTCTTCTTTCTCAAGGTATTTAAATGTGACAAAGTCCCTAGACGCTGAGGTAAAAAAGAGAAAGCTGTAGCTCATCATTCAGATGTTCCATTTGCTTTTTGTTCCTTCCACAATATTTACAGGGGGTCTATTGAGGGCTAAGGTCTGGGTCACAGGCCCTGAGAACAAAATTTCTCTGCTTTCACAGAACCATCCTAGGGGGCAGATATGCAACCAGCAATAAAGTAATAAATAAGAACTGACTGTGTGGTTAGCACTTGAGGTCCAGTTTACTCAGACCCCTCATCCGAAGGAAAGGGAGACTGATCCTTGACCAGCTCTTGTGGATATCCTTTAACCCATGGATTTTGCCTGAGGAGAGGGTCTCAGATCTTTGAGGTCTTAGGCTGAGCTGTGTCAGTTTGACCTGGTGAGGAGGGAGAACACTGAGCTTAGTAAGTTCAGTCACAGGGGCAGTGCAAGCCTACGTAAATGACCCTCAATAAAAATCCTGGACTCGAAGGCTCCACATGCTTCTCTGGTTGGCATCCATGTTTGCTGGGAGGATACCATGTTTCCTGGTGACTTGGCTGGATGCCTGGAAACACAGGGTTGACTGTTCCCAGGTACGGTTTCCTTCTGCTGATTGTATTTGTGTTCTTTAATATTCTTTTGATCCTGTGTTTAAAAAAACCATCAAGCGTATATCAATTACAGCCAGGGGCTGCAAAGTAACCTATCATTCAATGCTGGACTGCTTACACAATGGTATATCCAAATTCCTATTGTCTAGTGACAAAATAGCTGGCACAATAAAGTTTTACTACCCCAACAGCTTCATATAGTAATACGATGTTTCCTTAATACAGCAGAATAAGGACACATGTCTTAGAACTTAGTCCTGGTCCTTAGGTCATGCATAACTATACTAGAGCCCTGGAATTCCTTCTAGGGAATCATTGAGTCTGAGTGTGATCTTGGGGACACAACACAAACTAGATGAAATAAGCAGGGTGATGTGTTAGAGTAACAGAGTTTGTCCATGGACCCATCCATCATTTCTAAGTTTAAACTTGAACTTCCAGATCATTAGGAAGATATATTTATCAAGATAGGGTCTGTTGTTTTGATTTAGAACTCAATTTTTGGAAAATATAACTCAAATATTTGGCATCCATTCCTCACCTCACTTCACCTTCTACCTTCAGAGACAGGTCTTTTGGGGTGTCTTATTTACTTTTTACATGGATAATTTTTGCTATATTCTTAATGCCTATAAACTTGTAAGGCAATGAGGTAAATGATCTAGAAAACCTTGATTTTCTTGGTCTCTTGGGGGGAAAGTTTCAGTGTAAGATTATCTGGATAATTACTTTGATCCTATAGTCCACTTTTCTGTTTCTGGGGTTAGCTTGCTCAGCTCCTGCATTTTTACAGATTAGGAAAATGAATTCCAAGGACACTTGCTCTCTTTTCCCAAGCCTTAGAATTAGTTGCAAAGTCAAGATGGAAACTCTAGCTTGTCTGGTCCTCTTTCTAATATTGACTCAGAGACAGATTGAGAAGGATGAAATCTGTGCTACTGTTTGGAAACTCTGGGGCCAATATAAATAAGGCCCATAATCTCATTTAGGGGGGAGAGTACCCCCCAAACCCCAGAGGGGAATTTAAATCTTTCTAATGTTATATTCCAGATATGTGAGTTTCTCCTTTTGGCTTATCTCAAGGCTCCAGTTTTTCTTCCCTTTGTTCTTCCTCTCACAGAGGTTCTTTCCTGTCCAGAGAGATGTCCCAGAATGTCAGCGGTAGTTGACCACATGATCTGAGTGTGGGATGACTCCCTCAGCCTCCAGCCTGGTCCCATTCCAGTTCTGATGCAGTGTGGGGTGGCTGTGGTTTAGGTTCTAGAAATTTCCAAATATTCTGCTGGGAAAATTCAACAGACAGTGTGCTAGCACCCAGCTGAGCTCTGCCCAGGATTGCACAGTGATGCAATGATTTGCTGTTAGCAAGACACAATAAGCTCTTAATGCGAGAATTTCTGGAGTGACACCTCCATGCTCTTCTTTCCTGATAGAATTGTCCATTGCATCCAAAGTTATTTATGTCATGCTCTGTTTAAGTAAGTTAACCAGTTATCAAGGTAATTAATAGCATCATTCCTGCCCTTATTCCTAGGTATTTACAATCTACAATTACAAACTACAGTGTGCTCTTCCCTAAGCTTCATCAGACCAGGAGGCATGTCTCTGTTGCTCATTTTGAAGTCCAATAATCAGATTCAGATATCACCTGAATATCACCTGATGTCAATCAATTACATAAATAAGATTTCAGCTATCAATATGTCACACAGAAAAGCACTGAGCAGATAGTCTGCTCCTCCCTGGAACGGACTGGTCCCTGGTGGATAGGCAGAATTCCCCTCTCCCTCTCCCTTCCCCTCCCCCTTCTTTCCCCCTCCCCCTCTCCCTCTCCCTCTCCCTGTGAGTGTGTGTGTGTGTTTGGGGGGGGGGGGGTCTGCTCTGACTGACACTGAAACCAAGGGCCTCAGTTTATTGTTGTCTCCATGTGGAACAGAGGACATGAAAATGTAAACGCCCCCAGTCCCTACCCTGGGTAGTGACCCCAAGTTCCTAAATGCTCACCCTTCCTACCTGCGGCTCTGGGTGCACAGGGCACATCTCAGCCCCAGCCCTCTATCGCCTTAGCCCAATAACCTCAATAGAACGGGTCCCCAATAACCCCAGCCCTGGGAGGACCCGCCCCTTTGAGTGTGGGTGGCAAGTGCGACTGTGGTGAGCCCCACCCTAGGACTGGGTCACCCAGACAAGGGGACTACCTTGTGGGGGCAGGCCAACCATAGCAGGCCATTTAATGCAGAAGCTGAAGTTAGAGATTCGAGGTGGGAGAGGGTGTTCAAGAGCTGTGGCTGTAGTAGAGGGTGGAGGAGGCCGGGAAGTAGAGAGGGCCCAGGAGCCAGGCATTCGGACTGTGGCATCAAGTGCACCTCACACAGAGAACTAGCTTTTGCTAAGAATGTGAGTGAACTTGGAAGCTCTTCTCCTAAGGAGCGCGTCACAGCCTCAGCCGGCGCACACGCCCCCTTTTCACCTCGGGAGACCCCTAGCGAAGAACAGCCTGAATAGCAACCTGAGCCCGCGTAGACGCTAGAGCTAAAGTGTGGCTTGAAGTTTCTAGGTTGGTGGTAAATGGTGGTTCAGGGAAAGAAATCTGTGCCACCTGCCTTCTCACAATCCCCTTGCCAGTTCCCCTGCGAGTCTCCACAAAGCACAAAAAGCCCATATTTACTTTTTAATGCTCCCCCCCCCCGTATATTCCAGTATCAGCTGTTGCCCAGATAAAACTGGAAACTGAGGGAAACAGAGGTGGGGTGGATTTATCCACTGTCCTACCCAGAACCTAACTGATAAAGTGCGTGATGAGTTCATAGCAGTCTTAAAGGAAACACTTGGAAATCATTCAAAAAGAAAAAGCACAATCTTCTTATGATTAAATAACCATTGTAAAACCATCAATTATAAGGCATTTGGTAACTCAAAGTGGTTTGTAAACACCAATAAAATAAAATAACCCCTCCAATAACCATAGTTCATTTGTGCTTTACCACTTGAAATTTTAATAATTTCTTTTTTTTGAAGCCCACTAGTATTCTGTAAGTACTTGCCAGTATATAGAAATGAATTTTTCTATAAATTTCACGAGTAATATATTTATAATTTTATAAAATCTTTTAAACCAGAGATTTATCACCGACATAGTAATGCAAAGTATTTGTACACAGCATAGTGCATGTATATGCATGTGTGTCTCTCTATACAGAACAGTAAGGTGAGAACTTAGAGGTGTTGCTCTACTTAGATAAAATAAATCTTCATTTTTGTTAAATCGATGCCAACTGACAGCAATACAATAAGGGACAAGAGATGTCACACTCTAAGCTTATATCCAGACAAATGAGGCTGAAAATTTGCCAAAAGAATTTGAAGGTATCTTTGTGTTCTTTTTTAATAATCCATGTCAATTCTAAGAATCAACATGATTCTTTCAACACTTTCTAATCAAACTTGAATTAATTAATCACCCTCTGAACAGCTTCACTCTCTCTCTCTAAATGACAGGCAGTGACTCAAGCGCAGATTTCCTAAGTTTTGAAGGACATCTGCTTTTTCCCTCAGTAGATGCTGTAAACATTATGCAGCACTCATGTATTTAGATTTATTTTTCTCTTTGTCATCTCTGTCCACATGGTATTCCAGCCTAGGATTTGGCAGCTACATTTATTGAAGTCAAGAGATACTGAGCCTGGCAGATGAAGTGGATGTAGAGATACAGAGAAATGTAAGCATTTGCTTGAGATGTTTAAGGTCAGCTTGGAAGGAGGAATGAGACCTGTTGGGAAAGAAGTGTTTATAGGCTGGGTGGCTTCACACAGGTCAGTGTCAGCAAGAAGAAACTCCAAATAAAACAAGATGTCCATATCAGGTATAGAATATGGTGATGCAGGTTGGGGCATGAGCTTTAGAGAAAAGGAAAATCTTTTATCTATCTAGCCCCCTCTGGCACACTAGAGGGTGGGCAACAGCCCATCTCTCACCTGTAACCCAGCTTACTAACCTCTCTAGAATGTCCCAGGAGACATATGACCTATTAGTTATGACTGTTATCCTCAAAGGTAAATTCTCCTGTTATCACCTGTATCCCTGCTGTATATCATGTAGACTGGGAATCAGGTTACTACATCATTAGCTCACTGTGATCATTTCTCTGTCAGGGTATATAGGGGCTTCATAACTTCATTAAAGTTGGACCTGGACATGCTTCCCAGGATATCCATTCTGTGGGTTAACCTCACATATTGCTATCAATCTCTTCTGTTTCATTTCTTCTTTATTATATATATTATGCCTGACAACCAGGAACAGATTTTAAATATAAAAAAGCCTCCCAAACATTGATGGATCCTTCAATTCATTAAAAAACAAGCCAGTTAAATAGATTTTTAACCTGGGTCTAAGCTTTTTCATCTTTGTTCCCATTTTATGAGTAATTTTTGAAAAATTATATTTTAAGGGCATGTATTAGACATTCAGGACTTAGTGGAATCATTTTTGAGAACTTTCCAAGGCTGAAAAAATTCCTAGAACATACCACCTATATTTCAGTGCTAGTTTCAGAGGCATAATAATCATCTTTATGGGGGGAGGGGAGAGACAGAGACATATCACACTGGAACTGTTTTGGAGAGAGGAATAGTCTGAATATATATAATTGACAACTGGGTATGTTCTGCAAATTTCAAATGTTCTCCAATAAAATTTAAAGCTATGCATATTCAGGGAACATGGTAGGAATTAATTGTGTAGACTCTGTAGCCAAAATGTCTGGATTTGAAGCCAAGTTCTGTCTCTTACTAGCTGTGTTAAATGGAAATAATTTAACTTCTTTGCCTTAGTTTTCTCATCTGTAATGAAGAAGTAATAGCTGTGCATGGTCCACAGACATGTTGTGCGAAGACAAAAACACTTTGGGCTTAAAATAACATGGACTGACACATAGTGAGTGGTTTGTGAGGAGGAGTTGTCATTATCATTATTATTATTACTTTATTTTATTTGTGTTGTAGTCAGATGTTGAGGCCTGAGAACCAGAAGCTTAGTCTTATCTCTCTAATCCTGCGAGATGACCTTAAACACTCACTTAGTTGTGACTCAATATCCCTATCTGCAAAGTAAACACAATTATTGTACCAACTTTAGGGGGTTGTTTTGAGAATGAAGAAATTAATACATGCCATGTGCATAGACTAACATCGTATATGTTGAAGCATTCAATACTATTTACCATTCCTAATAAGATTTTTGGATTCTAGATTCCATTTTTAAGCTCAGTATTTCATTCTCTACTTAGGTAGTGATTTTCAAAGATTGGAATTGATTTTGAAACGTGACCATTATCTCTAAAAGGTATATGTCTATACTAACTCTTCACGAGCTACTTCTCTGTTCCTAATGCTATATCTATGCTCATCTAAGGAACAAACTTTAGGTCAAGTGAGAGGTTATATCAGTGGGATGGTAGTGGAGATAGTATTAACATTGTGCAAAGATATGGGAGTATGAATCCCTTTATTTAATAAGATGATCTACTTAATTCACCAATTCCAGCTTTTCCATAACTTTTGCTTAGTCCGGGACTATAATAAACTTAGTGGAGCCCTTGGAACACACGTTTCATCCATCCCCCCTCACTGATTTCCTTTGAAATGTTGTCACACCAGTCCCAGGGATGAGTTAGAATGGGATTTACTTAGAAGAAGGGGGCAGAGAAGAAAGGGACCTGTCTTCCACTCAGTAATGGTGCCAACTTTCTCAGGCGTGATGGCTCTGCTCTCTGCTTCCAGAGCACCAGGCACGCTTTCCCCTGCTGCCAGCAGGTGGCAGTACCTTTCCAACACCTTGAATGAGCCCAAGGAATGGCTGTGGGACTTGTGCTATTCCCTGCCACAACGGTTGTGTGTAGGAGAGGAACTCAGTAAGTTTTTCCCCAAGAAAGTGAATATTATAGGCAGATATATAAAAGTCCATACTAGGAAAATTATCAGAGATAACAAAGGGAAGACAAGTGAGGAGTTGCATGCCCTTGTTGATAAGCATACACAGAAAAGTTACTGCACAGTGTGTTTCAAATATTAATATTTTACCTATGAGCATAAAAGGATACAGTTATATTTAGAGTTTAATATTAATATTGTAAAAACAAAGTTCATAATACCTATACATGCTTATGGATGTAGGTGTGAATTTTCAGATAGATAAAAATAATGAAATAGGTTAAAATATTAACTGCTTATCTTGGAGTAGTTGATTAGATTATGAGGACTTTTAAATTTCCTTCTTATGCTGTTCAATAATTAAAGATCAGGCAGACTTCTATCAGGAGATAAATTACATCAGTTCTTGAAGTATAGAGCAAGAGAGGGGGAAGAAGGCAAAATTGGGGTAGGGTGGGCATAATAGATTAAGATGGTTCATGGGTGATCAGGTGGTGGGAAAACCTCTAGATAGACAATGATGTAATTTATGTGTGTATGTTTATATATGTGCAATTAATTTTAAAAAAGGAAAAAAAATTACATCAGTTCTTTAACAGGGAACCTGGGAGCGCTGGGGCCATAAGCAATGTGAGTTTCAATCCAGATGCCACAGACAATGTTGTTTGTTAAAACCTTAAGCAGGGAAGTGATTTGTATCTTTAAACTCTTTGGCTGCTCTAAAAGGGTAAGAGTGTGAGTTGGAGAACCAACTGGGAGGCTGTTCTGTATCCCCAAGGAGTATGAATAGTGGGTTGGAGAAGGTGATGGCAACGAACTTGGGAAAGCTACTTGAATTTGAGCTACAGTTTTACAGATAACAGCTAAAAATTTTCTGTGGTTTGTATGTGCATAAGTGAACTCATGGTGGCTTCTAAGAAACTGGAACAGGCTGGGTACCATTTATTACTATGGAAAGACGAAGAGGAGGGGAAAAAATACTTTTAGGAGTGAAAGGTGTCAGTTTGGGCTGTTTGGGGGATACCTTTGTGATGCTTAGGAGAGAATTCTGGACTGGAAACAGACTTGGAAGTTTCTAGCACAAAGTCTGAGGCCCAGGGACTTACTGAGGTCATTTAAGGGAGAACGTGGAGGAGGATAAAGGAGACAGAGGTATACCTTGATGAATGCAAACCACAGGTCAGAGTTCAGGGGCAAGGGAGATACCTACAGAAGGTTTGGAAGAATCAGAAGAATTATTGCTAGAATTGCAGGAAGAATCTGAACTGTGAGCATAGGCAAAGTGACTTAAAAACAATCAAATTGCATCAAATTGCCTCTGGATGAAAGAAAAAGTGATTTTCTGTGGGTATATATATTTTATATACTTTATATAGTATATATATATTTTATGCTTTCTGCCCTCAGATTTTCTAAAGTCAGCATGCACTCAGCACACTATCAAGCTAGAACAACAAATAAATGACATTTATTTATAGATTGTATTTACATAAACAAAGTCTTTATTTTGGGATATCTAAAAATTTATTTTAAAGGCTTGGAGATTAATTTTTTGATAGTCTGGGTTTTTATATTTAATTTTCTATGAAGAAAGTAAGTTACATTGGGGTTTCATATTTATCTTTTTGTATGAGAAAAATTACACACTAAGCAATGTAGAGGCATTTTAAAAATTACCTATTCCTTAGAATATTTTCATACATACAGAAAGTTGGGGAGAGTACATAATACTCATGAACCTCCGTACCCAGTTTCCCCTATTATTAACATCACACATAGTATAGTACATTTAGGACAGTTAATGAATCGATATGGATACATTGTTTTTGATTAAAGTATAGAGGCATTTAAAAATTCCCATATGACTAAGAGTTTTTATTTTTATTTATTTATTTATTTATTTATTTATTTATTTATTTATTTATTTATTTATTTATTTATTTATTTATTTATTTATTTTTAGAGACTAGGTCTCGTTATGTTACCTGGGGTAGTCCCGATCCCAAATGATCCCCAGCCTCAGCCTCCCAGATAACTGGGATTACAAATGCCTCCTTTCCGCTGCTTTTTTCGAGACCAGGTCTTGCTATGTTGTCCAGGGTAGTCTCGAACCCACGAACTCAAGTGATCCCAGTCTTCTTGCCTCCCAGTGCTTGAACTACAGATGCACACCAACACACCTGACTGACTAAGAGTTTTTAAATAGGGATTTGGCAAATTTTAAATCTTACAAATTCTATGCTGACCATCAATATTCTACTGCCACCTACTGTTCTGAATAAACATCTATTTTCAATTTTAATTCTAGAATTTTTTCATTTACCTATGCTTTCATAACACTTGAGAGCTCATATTTTCTTACAGTTCATTTTTTAACCATCTCAACTCATAGCTGAATACACTGATGCTCAGAAAACGTAAGTCTCACAGGTTGCCATTGATGTAGACATTCATTCATTCATTTGTTCATTCACTCATTCATAGATCATCAAATAATCACTACCTGCATTAGAAAAGGTGCTGGGGACACCAAATTGAGTAAGCCATGGCCACTTTCTAAAAGGTTCTCACTGTCTAATGGAGATGTAGAAAAGTATAAAACAATGTGATGGATACAAATGCTGCCAGGGTTCTGGAGCACAAGGAAAGAGCACATACGTGCCTTAGGTTGCAGTTGGGAATAGAGGAAAATTGCCAAGCAGGTTTCCTTAAGGGACATGGGTCTAAAGTGGACATTAAAAGACCAGTAGGAAGTAGCTAGGTGAACAGGGAGGGGATAGGGATTGAAGGTATTCCAGAAACAATATGAGGAATAAAGATATATTTAGTACTGTGAATATGGGCTGGAGTGGGGAGATGTACCTTTAAATTTTAATAGATGAAATTTTCCAGGGAGAATGTGAAGAGTGAAAGAGAATGAGAAGAAAAGACAGATAGTTAAGTAGCAGAAAGGTGTGGCAGAAGGAGTCATCCACAAAGGTGAGTACCAAATAGGCTGATAAGGTTTAAGTATTCCTGCCAGAAGGATCAGTTGAGAAGGTACAGATATTAAGTACTATTTTAATGCAGGGCAAGAGCAGAGTCAGATTGATTCTGCTGAGAACTTGAAATTCAGCTGAATCAGCTAGACCTTAAAAGATGGGAAAGTAGAAGTGGCAGAAGGGACGGAGAGGCTGACAGCTTGGGGGGAGAGGGAGGAGAGGAGGAGATTTTGTGTGTCTCTTTTAGGAATATCATTCTTGATCAGAGAGGTGGTGAGGGGCTCCAGAGGGGGGTGTCTGGGTCAGTTCCATTTCAGCTGGGCCATTTTCATAAAAAGCTGTGTGGGTTTGGGAAAGGAGGAGCCTGGGGCTGGGATAACAGTCAGAGATGTTCAGCTGAAGAGGGAAAAGAAACTGGGTAGGAGGAGTAGAGATGGATCAGGGAGTCTGCCTTGGAGAAAGAGTTGGAGGTAAAGTAGGTAGAAAAAGTTTTCAGCTACCGATTTTTAAAATTTTATATATTTATTTATTTTTAAGAGACTAGGTCTTATGTTGCCCAGGGTTATCTCAAACCCGTGGACTCAAGTGATACCCAGCCTCAGTCTCCCAGGTAGCTGGGATTACAGGCGTGCACCACCACACCTGGCTTATAACAACTGGATTTGAACTGAATATTAAAGTCAAGGATGAACTTGGAACTTCAATTTTAGCTACCAAGATCATGGAGGTGCTATAAAGACAAGAGAATAAAGACAATAGTTTAGAGATGACAGGACAATTTGAACTTGGTAATGGGTGAAGTTAGACTGTTTGATGGAGAATCCAGGCAGAGAGTTGCATACAGAATTTTGAAGTGTGGGCTAAAGATATCTATTTACAAGTCATGAGTTGCATAGGGAGGGGTTGACATCATGAACATGGGTGATGTGCCATTAAGGAAATGTATAGAATAAATGGAAGAATAGTTCACGGAAGAATCCTGGAGAATCCTGCATGAGGGTAGTGGGCAGAGGACAACTAGCCAACTAGAAGGAAGGGATGAATGGAGAGGTTGACAAAGTCATTCTGTCATTGCAGTGGAACAAGACAAGGCGAGACCACTCCATGATTGTATCGGAAACAGAAAAAGCAAAGCCAGCAGGCAACTGAAAAATTCGACCTTATTCTTCCTCACATAATCTTGACTAAAACATTCTAAAACCACCTAATATTATCCTACTTCTTATTACTAGTTCTCCCAGCTCCTTCCCACGGACATATTCCCAGAGTGCCTCGCAAGCTGGGTCCTTTGCTGTAGCAAGTCAACAAATCTAATCATATTGGACAGTGTCTGTCTTTCTGTGGGTCCTTGGAAACCTTGGCCACTACAATATATATAATGATATATAATGTTATATATAACATTTAATATTATTTATATGTAAATAATATTATATATAAATATATATTTAAATATATATAAATAAATAATATATATATTATTTATATATAGCAATATATAACATTATTATGTACCACATTATTATGTTATAATTATGTATAGCATTGTTATATATCACATTATTATGTTATATTTATATATAACATTACTATGTTATCTTTATATATAGCATTATATATATATAACATTTTTATAGATGCCAAAAAAACAAAGTTTTATGGAGACATCAAAGTAGTTAGTGCAAAATAGAGACCAATGATATCTCACTGAGTTTGGCAAATTGGCAATGACAGGTGACCTTGCAAGAACAATTTCTGGAGGACAGGAGGATAGCTGCAGTGGCATGCATGGCAGAGGTGATGGCCTCTGTACCTTCTCAGCTCCGCCTTCCATGACATCAAGCTGGCAACTAGAAACCAGCCACGAAGGGAGTGTCTACAAATTAGCAAATGCTGCTGATGAAGGGTTCTTTTTCTCTAGAGTCAGTTGTTCAACTTTTAGCACCACACCACTGGGTAGCAGAGAGATCACAGTGAGGTAGGCAATCACAGGAGGTGAGAGTGAGGAGATAACTAAAGTTTGTATGAGAAGGGGCATGGACAGATTAAACTAGCTTGGAGAGTGAGCAAGAGCTCCAACTTTCTGCTTGTTCTGCTGCTTTTTTTTGGAGACAAGAATCTGATATTCCTGCTTCTTTTATTGATTATAAGCATATATTTGCTACATCACTGTATAC
>PVHY01014895.1:14915-37340 GCA_004024945.1 Uropsilus gracilis | reverse complement strand
GGGGGGGCAGAAGGAGTATCTGCTGAACAGCCATGCAAACTGCCCTCCCCCTTTCCTCCAGGGAGAGTTTGCAGCCAGACACCAGACGTGGAGGCTTAGAGAATGTGATGCGGGGGGGCAGAGCACGGGGTGGGGGGTGTTGGGGGGTCGGAGTCCGTCCCCCAACCCCAGCTTCCTCCCTCTGCAGCTGCCTCTGAACCTCCCAGCCCAAAACCAGAGACGCATCTCACCTGCATCTGTTATCAATACCTAATTAAATCTAATTGGGGGACAAGGAAGAAGAGGCGAAGAAAACGCAGCTGAAATAAATAGGGTCTGGCTGCTATTGATCACACCGAGACCACAAGGCGGGCGGGAGCAGAAGTCCTGGTCAATCATTCCTTGGCTGGGATTAACCAAGCGGGTCTCAGAAATCACTGGGGTAGATCCTAAGTCATCATCGTGTGGTGGGGCCCATTGAGCTCCTTTCCCCCAAAGATCACTGCACCCCCTCCCTTGCTTATGTCTGCAGGAGCGCGCAAGTAAGTGGGGGGGGGGTGTCAGCATCGCCCTCTGCAGGTAGATGCTAGAATTGCAAGGTCCCGAGCAGGCCCACCCCACCGCTACGACTCCTTTTAGAAGTAAAAAGAGCTGGTTATAGTTGGGGTTTTCCTCATAGCTGGGACCCCAGATTCCTCACCAGTAAGAGGAATAGACCCGCATCGTGTGCAGATGTATCAGACATGTTGACGCTGAGAGTCACCGCGAACAGGAAAGATGCAGACTCCCTCGCTGGTCTTGTGGTTCAAGAGGTTGAAACAGCTGAGAGAGGGGCAGGAATGCTTCAGAGGAGCGGGGCAAGGAGCCAGCACCCCGTCACCAACCCACGGGTCATCGAGGGAGACCTGCTGCCTTCCTCCCACCACCACGGACCAGGCATCTGTCCCTTTCTGCTCAGGTCGATACTATGCCCGCAGCTTCATGGGCAGAAAGCTCTGGTGGGAAGCCAAGCCTCAGGAGGCCGGGGAGCAGGGGCAGCGCAGAGCTCAGACACTCAAGCTCTACATTCAAGAGAAATGAAGAAGGGACCCGCCTGGGTCTGGAGAGGCCCCCGGGGTCACCCCCTGCTCTTCTCCATCACCAGGAACCCCCCGCCCCAGTTCCCATCACCAGCCAGTTGGCCGAGAAGACTCAGGCTGGCTTCCAGAGATGATGACCCTCATCCACTGGACCTCTGCTCTCTGAGCACCCCTGGCAGCACAGAGGCATAAAATGGACCCTTATCCCCAGCGCTCTGTGTCCCAGATGTGCGATGGCCTGCATAGAACATCTGGAGAGCCAGGAAAGTCTCCCACAGAAGTGACAGAGCGAACGTGCGAGAAGAAGAGAGCAGGACCAGGAGCTGTCAGCTGCCTCACTCTGATAAACTGTGAACCACCTTGCTCTCCCCCCTTCCAGCTCCTTCCCTGTGTCTCTGTCTTATCTCTGCAACTGCCAGCTCCTCTGTGCCAGCTGCGCCCAAGAAACGTCCATGGGAAAACAGAAAAGGGAAAAGAAAAACGAGTGGCTTCTAATGCCTGGTAATGAGGATGCACATGTCACACTTTTCCGGAGAACCAGCTGAATGTCTCACGAGAGCTGGCCCCTTATAACAACCAAGGCTCAGATGCTGCCTTAATGCTTGACACACCTTACATCATTTCATCATCAGGGCTGCTCTGGCTGGTCATATTAGACGCACCTTTCCAGGGGAGGAAACTGAAGCCCAGAGAGGTTGGGTGACTTGCTCAGCATCACACAGCACAGAGGCCTGGCAACAGGTTGTCAAGGCAATATTGATATCAAGGTCCCCGCCCTATTGCCTTGAAGCATCCAGGTCCTTCCAGATGGTCCTGTGGGGGAAACGGTCACTCAGTCAAGCCAATGAGGTCAGGGGTTCTCCCTGAAATCTGCCAGTGCATGGATCCAGCTTAACAAGCTCTATAGGTGGCCATGGAGTAGGGCATGCATCCAGGGGTAGGGCAAGGCCTAGGAGGCAAGGCCGGCCATACAGGGATCTGGTTTTACTTATTCTTCAGACAGCCTGTTCACCAGGGTCTATCTTTGCATTGTTTTGTTTTGTTTTGTTTTTGTTGAGATATTGCTTTGAATTTTTGTTTTGAACTGAAAATATTACTTAGCTTGGTTCCTGAGATTTGGGGCACCCCTTTTAATTAAGCCCTTAAGAAGAGACGCCTCACTCTGGCCCCAGGCCCGAGTTGCAAGCTCCTACTTGCATCCACACTGGGTCAGAAGGGGATGATGGTGAGCATAATACTCAGCCAGCTCTCAGTTCAATGTGATGTGGGGGGAGGGGGATGCTGGCAAATGTGATTTGTGGGGAGCAGCACCCAGTACTTGGGACTGGGTGATCCTTCAGGCTGGGCTCTGCCTCTGTGGCTTTCTGGCTGTAGAGGCTTAGGCAAGGCTCTTCTCTCTCCTGGGCCGTCTCCTCACCTGTCACACGGGATGGGTGATAGTTCCTCGCCCACCATGGCATGCGGCGTGTCATGCGAAGCTCTTGGAACAGGCTCCCATGCTGAGAACACCCTCACCAGTCTAGCTATTTCTAGAAACACACAGCTTATAAAACTATGCAGAGACCACATGTACCTGGGGTACCTGGAGACAGGAACGTTGGTCTGGTGGGGGTGGGGCAGAACTTAAAGGTGAGCTCTTAAACAGTGTGGGTGGGAAGAGGTGGAGAGAGTGCCATTCTCCATATGGATGCTGCAGGCTTCTAGGGACACTGGATAATATTCTACTCGTTAATTTGTTTTTAATTGTGATAAAATAGACATCACATAAAATTCACCATATTAACCGTTTTTATGCATATAGTTCAGTGGCACAAGCAGTCACATTTTTGTGCAACCAGCACCACCATTCATTGCTAGAATTTCTTTTCTCTTACAGAGTTGAAACTGTACACCCATTACATAGGAACTCCCATCTCCCCTGCCACCCCTCACCCCCTCTGCCCCAAACCCTGGCAGCTACAATTCTACTTTCCATCTCCATGAGTTGGACTGTTCACACACTCCTGGTGTGAGTGTGATGTGATGTGATGTATTTGCCCTTTTGTGATTGACGTTTCACTTAATCTAATGTCTTCAGGGGGGATCTATGCTGCAGCATGTGCCATCATAAAACCTGATAATTTTTCAAGACTTGGAAACTAGCTGGGGATGGATGGATGGATGGATGGATGGATGGATGGATGGATGGATGGATGGATGGATGGATGGATGGATGGATGGATGGATGGATGATTGGATGGTTGGATCAATGGATCTATGTATGTGTGACTGGATGGATGGATGGATGGATGGATGGATGGATGGATGGATGGATGGGATCAAGGGATGGAATGGATGGATGGAATGAATGGATAGATGGATGGAGGGGATAGATGGATATCTTTCTAGAGTCATTAGGTGAACTAGGATACAGAAAAACACTGGAGAAGCTAACACCCAGGTAAGGATCCAGGAGAACACACATTCCATAAACTACGTCGCATAGTTCACACTGGACACAGACACAAAGTCCTTGCAGGAACATGTGCGGATGCCACTTGTGACATCCACAGTCAGGTGTTGAGGACCAAAGAGGAGTTTCCCACCCTTGGGAGGAGGAAAGAGGGTTAGGTACTCTAGAGAGGAGGAGAGGCTCAACAGCAGGAAGGCACGGAGAGGCCACACTTGCTCGGAAGGATAACTCGAGGCCTCTGGAAAAGGGAAGACCTGGCTTCAAATCCAGATGTTGCTGGTTGTGAATCATGCAATACCAGACAAGCTGCTTCACCACCACCACCACCCCCGAGCCTCAGTTTCCAACAGGAAATGGAGCTATGATGGCATCTTCCTCTGAGTGTGGCTTCAAAAGTTCAATGCCATCATGAGACATGAAATTTAGTGTAAGCATTTGCAAGGTGTCTTCTTTCCTTCAGTGGCCCCCAGCCTCTGGCGCCTTCCCTCCAGGGATGCCCAGACAGGTGGTCAACCCCAGAACCCCACCTCTGCCATGATCGGCCGAGGTTTCTCCTCTCCCTCGCCCCCTTATTATTCTCCTAAGTGCACCTGCCACCACTTTATTCATGAAGATTTGCATCGATTTTGCCATAAACAGTTATGAATTCAGCTTGCGGAAAAAATAACATTGATCCCCCTGCCACGTAATTTGTCTCTGAGCTGCAACAGCCGCTAATGGTTTCCCCAAAGATTTATATTGGGGAGCAGGGGATGTGGTCACTCAGCAGCCCGGGGCCCTGCCAGCCGGCATCTGCTCGCTGCAGAGGAAGGATGGAGAGGGGAGGACATGGGAGTGGGGAGAGCTGGGACGGAGGTGGGGGGAAAGGGGTAAACGGGAAAGTAACGTTCACCAACGTCCGCAAGGCAGCAGGCACTTGAAACTTAGCTTTTCTCATGCCAACCTCTGAATAAGACCGGTGTCATCAGTTCCTTTCTGAGGAGGAAACCAAGGCTCGGAAAGGCTGAACGAGCAAAGTAATAGCACGGTGGACATGGGCGGGGAAGGATCAAAGTCACAGCCCAGACCCCATCTCCTCCAGGGCATGTGGTAGACGATGCTGCTCGGTGTTCCCCCAAGTGCTGAGGGCCACTGGCGACATTGGCATGGGAGTGGCCAGTGCCTCCAGCCTGATCACTGGAAACCCCCTCCTCTCTCTTGCCTGTCCAGAGACTGTAGGCAGTGTGGCTGGGAGAAGGGCTACCCCTCCATGAGAGGAGGTAGAAGCAAGCAACTGACCAAAGCCACTAAGGTGTGAACAGTTCACGTTAATCCTGAACACAGGGAGGGGCTTTCACTGAGCACCTACTATGTGCCAGACACCAGCTGCATCCATGTAATGCTTCCTCCTCTAACCTTGCAGCCCCTCCTGAGGCAGGCATAGGTCTCACAGAAGAGAAGACAGAGCCACCAAAGAAGCAAGTCATCTGCTGAGGTTTCCCACAGGGGCTCAGAGACACAACCCGACTCACACGCGGACAGGTGGTGCTCACACCTGGCTCTCTTCCCCCTTGGTCTTGCCACCTGTTCCCCTGGAAGGAACATGCGTTGGGAGCAGGAAGCAGGTGAGAGGTGCCTGCCTTGGGGTTCAGGATTTCTCACTATTGTCACAGGCCTCCTCTTCGTTGCCCTTGGCAGGTTCTGTGGCCCCTGAGATGAGTGCTGTTGCTCCAGACCCCCCCCCCTCCGCCACAGCAGAGCTGAGTGCTCCTTGGTCAGGCACCCTCCTTCTTGCAAAGCCAGGGCCAGATGAGCCAGGTGACCTCCAGGATCCACCCACTTCGGGAAACACCCACACTGGGAGCAGCAGAGGGCTTGGCCGAAGGTTCCTCTCGCTCAGCTTGTCACTGAGAAACGTGGCAATCCAGTCTTCCAGACTCAAGTCAACCCAACTTTGGCTTTTTCAGTGTTAAGATGACACAAAGGCCGCTCGCATTCAGCAGAAATCTTACTTTAACTTTCGGATTGTGGGCCTTTCCTGGGCTGGTGGTATGTGGCAAGAAGCTCTCTCGGCATGTGGGCAGAGGTGAGCCACAGCTCCCGGCCAGCCAGGCCAGCACTGAGTGACCAGCCCCACACTGCAGGGGGCCATGTGGCCAGCATTTCTTGTTTGTGTTTCTGCACCCCATCGAGTCTAGGAGACACCCATCTATGTCTGAGAGACTCAACACCTTCGTAGAAAACAGGCTTCCTATCAGCTGGCTCTGCCCAGTTGCAGATCAGTGTTCTGAGCTTGTTTAAGGCAAGCGAGGCTAAGCTAGGGCATCCATGGGTAGATGGACCAAATGCATTTGGACTTAGGACCTTTGCAGCTTACAGTGATTTACCTGCTCCCTAAGTCGAGAGCGATTGGTGCAACAAACGTGTAGTTTTCCTTGCATTTGCTTCCAGGCTGTTCCATGAACAAGTAGCCACAACCAAGAGCTCTTCCAGGAGGAGCTTTTCCTTCTGAAAACTCTTGTTTTTCACTTCCCAGTATCTTGGCCTTGCACTTACATCTCCCCTGTCCAAAGAAGGCCTTCTGCGGCCCCAGGCACAGGTGGCTTGGGTGGGAAGGCTGCACTGAGCTCAGACCTTGGCTGCCATTTTTCATGCTCTGGTCTGACTTGAGTTACTTGAGAAAAGTTGCTTGGGGATTTCTGTTTTCTTCTCTCCTACCCACTTAGACTCGTTCTTCTAAAGTTTCTTTCATAAGTAGCTTTGATATAGGGTAGTGACGCAGTTGAAAATTGAATAGGCACCAAAATGCCCTGGTAAGTGGAGTCTGAAAGAATCAAGAGAGAAAATAGGAAGTGGGAAGAGAGGGTGGAGATAAAAGGAAAAAGAAAGAAAGGAAATGAAAGGAGACAAGAATGGCGGACTGAGGGAACAGACCCACATGGCCTGGCCAGGGGAAACCCCATGGAAGAGTGAGCTGGAGCTGGTGAGGAAACATGGTGACCGGCAGATTAACCAGTGTGGAGAGTGTGGCACCGCAGCAAGGTGGCATAGTGAGCTGGTACCTGGAGACGGCCAGGGATTTGGAAAGCTGATTTGTGCATCAGCAGTTGTGGAAGAAATCTGAAAAGCCTTGGAGAAGGGGAGCAGCTCAGAACACTGGAGAAGAAGCGAAGAGAAGATGCCAGAGAAAGACTGGACCTTGCAGTGCCTGCCTCAGGTTTGGAGGGGCAAAGGGCACCATCTTGGACATGTATCTTGAGGACCTTTGGGACTGAGGATGGTGACTGGGGTACGATAACTGCCACTTGTGGCTTTGAAAACTTTGTTTTCCCTGTTGAATTCCCTTGTTAATAAGATCCTGTTGTTGAACTGCATTTGAGTGGCGACTGCTCTGCCAGGTGAAGAAAGCTGTGCGGCGGTAGCAGCATTTTAAAAGGATTTTTTCCCTGTGGCTCGTCGGTTGGCGGCTTCTGCCCCTTTCAACGCAATGTCAGCCTGAGAACGCCTCGCTCACAGCACTAACCATGAAAGAACACGTCAGTCCACATCTTGTGCCAGAGCTGCAAACACGTGCTCTGCCTCCGAGGTGCCACAGACGCGGCCGCCGCTCCCCACAACAGGGGCCGCCATCTTGGACCCTGCAAAACCTGTGTTCCCACTGCCTTCTCCCTGAACATCGGACCAAAGCTTCGAGGTTTTAGTTTTGCTACAGCAGCTCTGGGCTTGGACACCTCAGTCGCTTTTAGACGCAGCCCCGGCGGACATGACACAAGCCAGAGGAGTGTTAGGAAAGACGAACGCTTCTCTCTTGGGTAATGGCTAGTCTGGGACTAATAAGGCCGTTTCTCAATGTAGAGTCAGGTCACCCTCAAGTTCTTTGCTTTGCTGTGTCCACAGGAGGTGTCCAGGGTCCAGCATTCCCATTTGCAGGTGGAGGGGGACAAGGACACGATTTGGACGTTGACCCCCTAACTTCTTCTTAACCGCCATTGTCCAGAACGTAACCACGTGGCCGCACTTCGAAGCACAGGACTATGGGAAACTCAGGCTAGCTGGTGACCCTCTGTCCAGCTAAAGTTCACTTCCACTAAAGACAAAAACCACACAAAGAGAGACATAAATACGGGGAACAGTCATCGGCGGCTCAGTTCACCTTCCACAGGTCGGAGAGGCGCGTGTGAGCCAGAGCAAGGCTGCTGGTGCAGGGGGGCGAGGGTGGAGGGAGCAGGGAAGGGAGGCCAGCTGATGGGGGTCCCCCAGTGCTGCACTGGCTTAGCCTTATTGTGGGTGAACCCATAACCACCGAAAGGTTGGGGCAGAGAAGTGATATGACCGCACTCGGACTGCACCCAGGTGGGGTGGGGTGGGCTGGCTTCCTCTTCCTGGTTCACCCAAGGGGTACCCGGCAGCATATGGGTGTGTCTCCCCCTCTGTGGGCTTTCTGTGGCGATGCACGTATGTGTGCATGTCTGTGTGGGGGGCAGGGTGGGCGTGTGCTGACCCATCTGGGTGTGTGTCTATACCCAGGGCATGTGTGTGTATCCGTGTTAGGTTGCTGGACCATGGGTGTTGAGCTGCTGTGTGTGTGTGCACAAGTGTGTGCGCACACATGTGCTTCTGTGGTCACTCAGCCTTGAGTCCAGGGAAAGGCAAGGGCGGCCCTGTGTGGCCCCCTCCAGCTCCTAGTCCCTCTCTCATGGGCACAGGAGCCCTGCTGGGCTCGCTGGACAGGGCGCAGGACCCTGTGTCCTGGGGGGACCCGAGGTGGCAAATCCTCTCGGATTTTTTTCCCACTTGGGGAGCCTCTGAGGGCCGGGCCACAGTGGGGGCTCCATGCTGGGCGGGACAGGGGCAGGGAACCGCACCTGAGGAGGAGCGGCTGAGGCGGATGGAGGAAGGGGACGGAGAGGCCAGTCTCGGAGCAGGCGGTGTCTCGGCAGCATAGCGGGGCGCCACGCGAGACCCCCAGTCATCCTTCATGTGCTTGGTTTTTGGCCACGGCGCTTTCCTCTCTCGGGACATCACCCCATCCCGATCCTGCTGCCCTAGTCCTGTGGACCAGGCGCCCTGAAAATGCCGGGGTCTCCCGCCAGGGCCAAGTCTCTCAGCTCTGTGCCTTGCTGCTTCCTGTGCCCGAGCACAGAACGAGGGCTCCTTGCCTTTCCACTGCGCTGCCGGCGGCTCCAGCCCTTTGTGACACCCTGGAGCGAGGTGGCGGCACACCCCAAGTTTTCTGAAGGCTCCCAGGGACCAGGGTCTCAGGCCACGTCTGGTTAGGGCTCCGTCTCTGTCCATCTCCTCCTCCCACCCCGTGCTCAGCCCCGATTTCCTCTCACCCCACTGAGGAGGCCGTGGATGTGGCAGGAAGCTCTGCTGGCTGAGGGGCAAGGGTGCCATTGGCACCCGAGTGCCAACTCGAAGTGGAACTTCCACACCTTTCTGGTTCAAAGTCATGGCTCCATGAGCCACGGCGCCCACTGTGCTGTGCCCTGCCCTTCCCTTGCCTGGGAGGTGGGTAACCCGGGTGTTTCCTGGGGTGCCCCCAGCTCTGGCATTGGATGGGGCGCAGCCCAAGGACACCCTTTATCGTTGACCCGGGGCAGACATTTGTCACATCCCATTCGTGCTTATCCACAGGTTCCTTTTATCCCCCCCCTCATCCCATACCACCTCTTCCCTCCCAGAAGCAGCTGTCCTGATGTGCTATGTGTGCCTACTGTGTGCAAGTCTTTTGTGCAAATGCACACTGCGGTTTGTAGGAGTGACTTGGGTGGCGCTTCCACCCCAGGCCAGGGCCTGCATTGGTTGTGTTTCCCTGACGGTTGTTCCTTCCACGCTCAGACTCGCTGTGGCCAGGCGCTCACGATGTCCATCCGTTGCCCCGTAGAAACTGACATTTTGAACATCTGTCATTTGCCAGACATCGATCAGCAGCAAGGAGCTGACCCGAATTACCGGACACCACCTCACAGCTGCCCCTGCAGTCAGCTCTATTCTTAGCCCCAGAGTAGGAAACTGAGGGAGAGCTTGAGTAGCTTTCCCACGAAGAGTGAACCAGGAAATCAAAGAAGTAGGAAGTTGATTCTAGGCTTGTCTGACTCCAATGTTCTCTCTTAATCATGTGACAACACATCCTCCTCGGGGTCCCTTCCAAACCCAATATTGTAGAGCTCATGTGCTTACAATCACAGCGATAACCATAACCACTCTCCACGGCGTACCAGCTCTGTGTCAGCGTGTCATACAGAGCAGCCAGGTACAGTTGCTCAGGTAGTGCACTGCGTAAGCTTAGGGAGTGCTCCCTACCTGGAGTAGAATGTGAATGATGTCCCTGGGGCTGTGCAGGGGAGTGACAACAATTCTCTAGGGTTGGAATTCTTACTGCCTTTTTACAGTCAAGGAAAATGGGTCTCAGAGAGGTCACCTGAACTTCCAAAATCATACAGCCAAAGAACGCTGAGTGCAGCTCTAAGCTTGTTTGACTATAGAATCTGATTTCCTGGGGACCTTAGACTTTCCCCAGCCTCCTGCTGCCACGTCACACTGTCACTTCAGCCAACCTCCCCAGCAAGCCTCCAGCTGCTCTGTGAAGAGGCTGGCAGAATAGCGTGTCTCTAGCAGGCAAGCTTGGGCATGATGTGCCAGCTGTACAAGCCACGGGCAGGGCGTGCATCCTCACACTCACCCATCCTCTCCACCCTTATCAGTCCAGGCCAGGGACTAATGCCTCCTCACCCCCCTGCATCCTGGCTGGCCCATCAGCCCTCCAGATGGGTGCCAAACTCAGCATGGCGGACAGCTGTGTGGGGAGGGGCAGTCAGTCATTCAAAGGAAGAAGCCCTTGAGAGAACTCCAGGTTTTGTTCACAGCATTAAGACAGCTTCAGAGAAAAGCCTTTATTGCAGACAGAAGAATATTATTTCAGAGCTATTCCCCTGACCCATTACAGCAAAATAATAGAGCTTTAGTTTCTATATATTTGTCATGCTTAGCGCACATGTATTTCAAGTATATTTGACAGCATATAAAATTGAGGTGAAATATTGCAAAATTGGCCAATTCTTGTACATTTTAAATGTATTTCCCTTATTTGTTACACTTATTTTACATATCTACACAATCCATCTTTGGAACTGGAGAGGCAATAAGTGATGAATCGATACTGAGGTTTTCCATGGCGAAGAGGCTCATGTTGGATGTGAAATTTCCTCTTTGCCTGGTGATGACTACAGAGAGGGATGGCCGCCCTCCCTCATCTTCCCGGCGGCCGCATCTCTCAAGGGCAGAGCTGCGGTGGTAACTTCAAGGCAAGCCCCTTCCCTCCCCCTCTTGGTGGAGGCTGAGGACCAGCTTTCTCTGATGATACTGAAGTTTTATGGGTCTGAACTGGAGTCTAATCAGGGGACTAGAGCCCAACATTGGGGAGCCTTATCCTGGGACTTCAGGGGCTCCCTAAAATACTAGGCCTACATTTTAAACACTTAGACATCTGCAGGGTAAATGAACTGTCAGGGTTTCCACCCTTCTGCCCTTGGCCTCTATGAACAGCACCCGTGGTGTTGCCCCCTCCCTGTGACTGTACACGTCGGCCCAGTGGGTGTGCGCATGCGTGAGTGGGCTCACCTGGGCCTGGGAGGCAGCCGATAAAAGGTGGCCTCACCCTGGGAGGAGAGCACACCAGAGAGGGCCCAGAGGAAGAGCGTGAATATTCCTGGGGAGCTGGGAGGCTCAGCTTTCTGTTTGCATCCCAGCCCTCCACCCTCCCCACAGTAACCCCACCCACCTACCCCTGCCTGGCTAGCTGGCCTGCCTAGCCTGCTCCTTGCCATGACAACATCCTTCTGTGGCTGCAGAGAAGGTTAACCATCCACCTGGGTGTCTGCTGCACAAGAGGATTCTCCCCTATCTGGGTGTTCTGCCCCCCCCCCCCGTATGTCCCCTGCCAGGCAGAGCTGGGTGGTGGAGGAAGCCCAGAACCCGAGCTGCATCTATGCAGCCTCTTACCTGGATCCTTCACGCTGGGCCAGTGACTCTCAGGGGAGGCCCCTGGCTGTCCAGCACCCCAGCATCCCTCCTCACAGAGGGCCTTAGAGCAAGAGCGCGCAGACCCTGTTCACATCTGCTCATGCTACAGGGCCAGGATGGAGTCCCCATCCCTGGCCCAGCGGGTCCTCCCTGTCACCACCCCATCACACGTGGTCTCCCATCCAGACTCGCAAATGGAAGCCCACGAGGGGCCGGGCTCTCGTCCTTGTGCTCTGGCTTGCGACCACCATCCTCTAAGTGTTCGGCAGCAGTTTGGAAGCTGCACCAGGGCGGTGGATTGGACCTGCAATCAGTTTCCCTCAGTACTCAGCCTGCGGACTGCTCCCTCTGAGGCCTGGGGCAGAGCTGACCTCTGATTCCTCCTTTCTCCCATGCTTTCCTGTACCACCCAGGACCCGAAATGGCACCTTGACTGTTCTTTTCTTATAGTCCTCTCTGCATGAGGGAGGGGGCATGTTTTATTCATCTGTGTTCTGAGTCTGCACTGACACATGGGAGGTCTTAGGTTGGTTGGATGGATGGATGGATGGATGGATGGATGGATGGATGGATGGATGGATGGATGGATGGATGGATGGATGGATGGATGGAAGTTTGGATGGGTAGGTGGGTAGATGGATGAATGGATGGACGGATGGACGGACAGATGGATGGACGGACAGATAGATGGATGGATAAATAGGTGGAAGTTTGGGTGGGTGGGTGGGTAGATGAATGGATGGAATGAATTCCTAATCAACAGGATACAGTAGAGTACAGTCAATGGAAAGTGGGTCTACTGTGTCCCCTCTCCCATAAGGTGCATAGAATCCTCACTGATAACTCAAGCAAAGGGGAGACTGAATCTGCCATTTCCTCCTCCACCATGAGTGGATGCTCCTCAGGAGGTTGGAGAGACTATTGCATCTCTCCCCATAGCTCTACCTGAGACCTGGGACACCTGAGGGGAGGCCAAGAACTACTGTTCCCTGATGCAGATGCCTGGGATAAGTGGCCCAGCTGAGGAGAGACCGAGGCAAAACCCTTCCCACTGCTCCCAGCTAGAACCCAGCTGGGCCTGGGCACAACCTCCTTTGACACCCAAAGCTACGTTCTTGCTGGGTAATGACCACAAAAATGGCTCTTTTTGCTCACCATTCTTTGCATCCATGGCCTCGGTCAGGGGACTGGCCAGTCCACCCACCACAAAGGGAACCTCTTCTCTCTCCACTGGTGCTGGACGTGGCCATGTGGCACGTCTGACCCACAGTGGTGGAGATGCTTACGAGCCAGTTCCAAGCCTAGGCTTTGAGCGTCTGTGCACCTGGGGCCCCTTCCTCACTCTTCTACCTTTGACAACATCCCTGTACTCACCTGCTGGAGGAGGGAGCTCAGTCCACACAGAGCAGTTGTCACAGCCCAGGTCAGACAAGGCACCAGGCCACCCAGATCAGCCAGGTGAGTGTGCACTACCCGGGCAGAGCCGCCCAGCCCCCACGGACGCGTGCCCAGACATGCGTGCTGAAGACCATGTGCCACTGAGGTTTCGTGACTCTTTGTTATGCGGCATTACTATGGCAACAGATAACTGATACACACATCCTCTCACTGGCTTCCCGGGAGCCCATCCCTCAGGGACGGCCACCCCAAGAGGGCCACCCCCAGAGAGCTGGGACACCTGCACACTGCAGGGACCCTCAGTCAGTGCCCTCAACGATTGCAGCTTCTGTGAAGGGGCCTGCACATCTGCAGCCCAGCCTTCCCCCACCACAGGGCCTCGGGGGGCCTCCTGGTCCCAGATTTCTCTTCTTTCCTTCCTTTTCCTTTTCATCCTCTTTTTCCTTTGTGCTCACCGTGTTCTGCGAAGAGAAAGGAGGGTTGCAGCTGACATTTGACACTGGAAGCCGTCACAGAGAAATCCTTCTGGAAAATCCGAGGCGCCTGGGCCCTGCCTTGCTGCACAATGGGTGCCAAGCCCCCAGGCCTGCCAGGCTGGGGCAGGCGGGGCCCGTGTTTGGATAACTGTCCACATACTCACGCCTGCTGCCCCACGGGAGCCCGAGTGCCACCCGTCATCTGAGGCTCCTGGTTTCCTTATTTGACAGAAAATTCTCTGTACATGTCTCTGTCAAAAGTTGGCAAACAAAAGATAGACCTTGAGGGTCTCATGATTCAAGGCAAATAAAGAGAGCATGTTTCTTTGCGGAGTGATGGATATTACCGTGGACTCAGAATGCAAACAAGAACCGGTTCCTCTCATTAATACTGGCCCTGAAGGCACCCAGCTTTTCACTCTAGCTCTTGACCAAATTCCTTTAGACTATGGGCCCACTTCGCTCATCAGCCTACCCCTCCCAACACGTGCCCTAAACCCTGAGCCCCTGGGACCACAGCCCACGCCTGAGGTGGCATCTCTGCCCACACAGCGGTCCCCACACCCAGTGGTGGAGTACCCTTGCACTCTGGCCTCTACCCACCTGGTCTAGACTTGCATCCTCTGACACCCTGCTCTGCCCAGTGTCCAGAAGACCCCCCCCATTTTGCCAGGGGGATCCCAGACAGCCCCAGAGCACATTCACTCTGACGCGACTCTGCTTCCCATGCCAGGCAGGACCGAGCTGGGGGATGGGCAGGTTGGCCCCATGGAGGCAGCCTCCCCTCTACTGCCCACCCTCCCACACACTTATTACCAGAAGTAGCTTTGAACTGAAATGGAATGTCCATGATTTGCATCATTTTGCATCTAATTTGCATAGTGCTTATTTCTTGTCCAAAAATACTACATTTGTTCACAATTTGCTCCTGACCCTCCTCTCCAGGGGCTCCTGACATTGCTCTCTGTGCTTCTGTCCTCTGCCTTCTACCTACCTATGTATGCTTTGGCTGATCACACCTGGAAAAATACCTGACCAGTCCAGGTTTGCTGGGAGGGGACGCTCCTGTACTCTCCTCCCACAATGCAGCTGGGCCCCTACTCTGGAAATCCTAACTTCCAGGCTTGACATTGTTGGCTCCTAGGTTTGGTGTTGGCTGACTTCCCACCTGCTGAGCTTAATATCCAGGATGCCCGGAGTCCAGGAACAATCCAGATGAACAAGCCTGGGTGTGAGTGAGTGAATGAGTGACCGAAGCAATAAGCCAGATGGAGTGGGTGAGAGTGAGCAGTGGAGGCATGGGGAGGGTACTCAGTGCGGTCTGCAGGAGCAGGCTGGTCAATAGCTATGCATGTAGCTCATGGACTCAGATAGGCTGGCCTTGGGTACCCCAGTCCAGGTGTGTGACCTTGGGCAAGTCTCTGAGACAAGCCACTTGTCTCAGATTCTCAGCTGAAACCATGGGTCCCCTGTATCCCAGGACCCAGTGCAGTGACTGACAGAGAAGACACTCTAGAGAAACCTGTTGGAGGGATGGATGGCTGAAGAAATGGATAGATGGACGGACGGACGGACGGACGGACGGACGGACGGATGGATGGATGGATGGATGGATGGATGGATGACCACCCCATGGGGTTACATGAGACACTGCCTACAAGATACTCTGGGCATCCTGGTGCCTAGTCACTGCACAGGACACAGAGCCACATGGGACACATCCACACAGGACCTACATCAGAACACAGCCATATGGGATCTACACATGTTCCCAGCCCTGTGCTGAACAGAGCTGGAAACACACACACCTTCCATGCAGCAGTTCACTAGGGACCAGCCTCAAGTTAGATGCTGGGGAGCCAGAGAGGAGTCAGAGATGCTTGTGAGCCAGGGAGGCCAGGCACCCCCAGGTTGGAGTTCAGGGAGCCAGGCCTCCATGAACTGGGGCTCTACAGAGATTTGGGAGGCTGAGCTGGCTTTGGTCTGTGAGACTACTTGAATGGAGAGAGCAAAAGGATGGGATGACAAGCAGCAGGGAGAGCAAGGACAAAGGAGCGAAGGTGAGAAGGCATGTTAAGAAGGGACAGAGAGTAGCAGGAAAGGGTGCTGGGTAGAGGGGTCCCCAAGACAGGCACACTGAGTTGGGGGCCATCCCACAAGCCATGGCTCCAGATTGCAGCAGTGACAGGTTAGCAGGAAATAACTGCCTCTTTTCTTTTCTTTTCCTTTCCTTTCCTTTCCTTTCCTTTCCTTTCCTTTCCTTTTCTTTTCTCTTTCTTTCTTTCCTTCTTTCTTTCTTTCTTTCCTTTCCTTCCTTCCTCCCTCCCTTCCTTCCTTCCTTCCTTCCTTCCTTCCTTTCTTTCTTTCTTCCTTTCTTTTTTTTTTGAAACTAGGTCTAGCTTTTTTGCCTGGAGAATCCCAGACTCACATTGCCTGGGGTACCACGGACTCAAGCGATCCCCATCCTCAGCCTCCCAGGTAGCTGGGATTACAGGTGCACACCACCATGCCCAGCTATTTTTTTGAGACCACGCCTTGCTATCTTGCCCCAGGCAGGTCTCAAACCCATGGACTCAAGCGATACCCAGTCTCAGCCTCCCTTGCTAGGCTGGGATTAAAGGCACGCACCACCATACCCAGCAATAGCCTGTTTTCTCAGCCTCAGGGAGAGCAGCATGAATGACAAGGACCAGAGCTCTTGCTGCCTCTAGAGCTGATGCAGCAAGCCTTGCATGGAGGAAAAATCCCTCCAGCAGCAAGAAACAGGGTCCATGGGTCACCCTGGGTAAGCGGCCTGAGTCAGACAGGGCAGGTGCAAAGCCAGAAAGGCTTCCCAGAGGTGGCTGTGTTGAATCTTCAAAAGTGATTGGAGCCAACTGGAAGAAAAAGAGCTCTGGCTAAGAGAGAAATGAGACAGAACATGGAAGGCCTGGAGGAAACAGGTCCATAGCTAGGAGGGGCCGAAGACTTATTCTGAGGCAACCAGAACAAACTAGAGGTGAAAGGCTGAGCTCCAGAGAGGGCAAGTCACTTCCTTAGAGTCACATAGCAACTCAGTTCTAGAACCTTGGTTCCTGACTCACCGCCCACAGCACTAGGGGCAGAGTTTGTCAAGGGAGTTAACAGAGGTGAGCATATGAGCAGAAGGATTTACCTCAGCTCTGAATTTATCTCATTTAACATGTGTAGGACCAGCCATATCCCAGAAAGAAGTGACTAGAGGGAAGAAATAACACTATTTGGATTAGTTTCATTTAAGTTTAGTCTCTTGTGAAGAGACATCCCTTTGTTCACCTGGGGCGTCAGACACTAAGTGACCTCATGAGGGAAAGCCCAGCCCAAGCTGACTCAGGCCTAAAGGGTTTATTTACTCAGCCAACCCTGGAGTCTAACACAGGTGGACTTCAGGCGCAGGCTGATCCAGGAGCCCAGACTATTTGCCACGCTGAGTTTCTGTGGCTCAGTTCTCAGAAAGGAGCTCACAGGAATGATGGTCTCTAAGCTGGCCAGTGTCCAGAGAGGAGGTATCAGGAGCTCTTCCCTGAGATCAGGGGTGGAGGAATATGGTGTGGAAGGCACCCAAGAGCCCTAAGGGCAGGAAAAGGGTGGCTTCCCTAGCAACTATTCCTAGAAGTTGAGTGAACGGGGGCTCATACCCCCACACGGGATCTACACATGTTCCCAGCCGTGTGCTGAACAGAGTTGGAAACACACACACCTGCCATGCAGCAGTTCACTAGGGACCAGCCTCCTCGTGGCTCTAGAAACAGCCATGGCTTGGGGGAGCCTTGCTGGAAGGTGAAAACAGAGTGAGCTAAGGTGGCTGGAGGGGAGCCCTCTCTGGCCAGGGCTTCCCTCCTCCAAGCCTCATTTTGTAGCCTGCTGCCTCATACCATGCCCAGCCAGTCCTCTGTCTGTCCTACGTTGCAGTCCTATGTCGCAATGAGGTTTTTGGACAAGGCGGCCTGGAGACCAGTGTTATCCCACTGACTCCACCCATCCCTAGCCTGGCCTGGGTCACATCGCTGGCCCTCTCCAAGCCTGCAGTAACACGAGGAGGTTAGAGTGGCCCCACGGAGTCGATACAAACATTGCTGGAGCCACATGGGAAATAATCCCACAGTCGGTGAGTATCAGACAGGGGAGCGGCTCTGGCAGATGTAGGGGTAAACAGGGCAGAGACTGGGACTCAGTCCTCCCCTCAGCTTCCACCCTCACTGGAATGGAAGGCACGAACAGCCCAAGACCCCTCAGGGGTGAAACCACATGGCATTGAGTAAAGAGCACTTGGGCTTGAATCCCAAGCTCGCCAACATGTTGGTGAGCTGTGGCCACCTGAAGCTTGGGCATTTCCAGCCCAGCGATTTATTAGCCCTTGTGCCCTGGGTGAGGCTGATCGAGGTCAATCTCCACCGGGTGACTGCCCTGCCTGCTTCTCATCCTCTCCAAGAACAGGAGCCTGGACCTGTTCTGCCACTCGCATCAACCTGCCATCTACACAGCCCAGGTAAAGTCAGGAGCAGGGGCGCCTTCCCACATCAGTGTCAAGGGCAGGATGGGGCAAAGGACTGAAGCCACCATGCCCATCTACCACGACCACCTCCTCTGGAGGGACTGCGGGCAAGGAACTCAACTCTCTGAGCCTCTGTGTTCTCATCCGGAAAATGGGATGAGTGATGGCCATTTGCTGGGGTTGTCATGGAAACAAAGTGGGAACTTGACCTCGAGAAGATGCTGCCCGGATGAACCCCAACTCACACACAGGGCCCGGGAAGCTGGGGCAGCTGTTAACCCCATGACAACATGGGGTGATGAAGCCTGGTGAGTGTGCACGTGTGTGTGGGGGGTGTGAGCACAGTGCGGGAAACCCAGCTCTGAGCGGCAGATGCTACAAGCCCTGCTTTTGGATGCCACACAGAGGCTGAAGCGGCTTTCAGGGCCCAGCTCCCAGATTCTGCCCGCTGCAAAAATCATCATGTTATAATTACAAGTTAATTAAAGCAGAAGAGATCAAAGCCACTTTAGACAGATTAATGATACAGCGAGTGCCAGAAATTTCACCATTTTATGTATTAACCACATTGTCGTTTTTATTCCACTTTTTTCCCCTCTTTTGTGTCAGCCGAAAAGCCTTTCATATCTTTTCTCTGCCCCCCTCAATGCATGAGGAATTTGAAGTCCTAACAGCTGTGAGGAGCTGTCTGTGGAGAAGGGGCCCATTCAAAGGATATCAGAAAAATCAACGCGCCTTTTAGCTTCTGACTAGAATGAAGCTGCCACCCGCCTAACCCTCCTCTACCTTAAAAAAAAAAAAAAAGACCTAAAAAACTTCAATCATTAAAATCAGGCCAAAGGAAAGGGAAGATTGGAAGCTGGCCTCCACAGCTCCTCGCCTCTCCAAGAGGCTCTGGGAAGGAAGGGATTTTGCATTTCAGGTTCATCACTTGCATAGCCCGTTTGGGTTGCACTAACAAAGAGTACCAGCAGTGCCAGAGACTTGGGGGCATATTATTTCTCCCAGTCCAGAGTCTGGGTTGGGTTCTGGGGAGGACAGGTCACTTTCCAGTGTGTTCTCACCTTGTCGTGAACACAGAGAGGAAGGAGTCTCTGTTGAGGTTTTTAAAGGACACTAATCCCATTGATGGGGGCCCCACCCTCCTGACTTCATCTAATCCTACCTTCTAACACCATCCAGGGGTATGTCTTTAACATATGAATTTGGGAAGAACACAAAACACACAGCCCCCCAAATCACCTGACTGAGCATAGAATGGAGCCACCAAAGATAAGCTTGAGAGCAAGGCATGATTCAGATAACCCAGAAGAAAAATCTGTAAATAGCCCCCACTCTCATTCACTTGTGGGTATCGAATGTCCACTATGTAGCAGGCTGGGGTGCAGTGGCCAGCAGTCCTCTGCAGTCCTCTCACCTCTGCCCTCACAATATGAGGGGGGACAGCAACAGGTGTGGTGCTAAAGCTAAGTGCACCGGAACCACCACAGCCCCCATGTGTCAGTGGCATTAAGGAAAAGCTTGACTTTTCTGCATCAAGACCATTCAGTGGGTAAAGGAGGGAATCCTCCTCAGACACAAGGTGGACAGAAGTGTCTTCAATTTATGGCTCCCAAAGTCAAATCCAGCTGATGGGCAGATGGAGAAAGGGCACTGGACATTTTTATGGGCCAGGAGTGGGCAGCACATTTACCCACAATCCATTAGACATAACTCAGCCACTTGACCGACTCCTTGCACTGCGAGCTCCAGGCATACTCCCTAAGCCTAACTCACCATATGAGGGTGCACAGAGCCTTGGGGGAATGGCCTCTTCTCTGCGGATAGAAGTCACATGACAGGATGAATGGCTAATGAGAGGCACTCTGCAGCCTGTGGGTACACACAGCAGGGGCTGCTTCCGTGATCTGTTATTCCACAACAAACTCAGGGGATGAAAACACACATTTATTACCACCCCCCTTGCCCCAGCTCTGTGGGTTCACTGAACTCAGCCGGGTGGCTCTGCCTTGGGTCTCTCATGCACCAGTCACACAGCCACCGTTTCCAAGATGTTCCTTCATCCACGTCTGCCACCTGCCCTGGGATGGCGCACCAGCTGCAGGCTGGCCAGACACCCCTCTCCTCAGGTAGCCAAACCTGCACCACATGGTGGGAGGGTGACCCGGCCAAACCCAGCTAGAAGTTGTAAAATGTCTAGTCTGGATTATTTTTCAAACAACAGCAAGACTTCCAGAAGGTGAATGTGAGGCAAGCAGGGTGGGTTGGAGGAAAGGAAACAGGGAGACAGGTAGGAGATTGTCTAAAGGTTGTTCTCTTCCCCAGACACATCTCCTCCTCCCCCCCCACCCCCACCCCCCACTATCATCATAGGAGTGGGGGCAGAAGCCATTGGCACCCTTAGTGTACTTGGCCATCCCAACCTGTTCTTCGCTGCGGAGTGTTTCTAGCAGGCCTGTTTCTACAAGTTGAGTCTGATAGAGCTTTTCACACTTGGGAACATTTTCGTGATGCGAGGCGACAAGGCTCTACAAGGGAGTGCGAGACATCCGAGAGGTACTTACTATTCACTTTCTCCTCTGCGAGCAGCGTGAGTCAGCACCACGGTCAGCTCTTCCTGCTCATTAGCTGGGCTTAGGCAAGCAGGGACTCCTGCGACTGTATGCTGAATGATGGGGAAGGAAAAGTCCCTTCCTCAGGGTGGCCCCCATCTGGGAGAGAAATTCAGATCCGGCTGGGTGGGGGTGCTGGTATAATAGTGAGTGGGGGGGGAGCAAATTAAGAGTCTCCAGCCTGATGCAGCAAATAGAGATGTGCTTGCAAAAGTCAAGGCATAGGAGGGTAAAGGCAGGCTGAAGAAAGCTGTAGAAAGGAAGAATGTATTCGGCGCTGAGCTGTGTATACCCAACAGATAACATTGTCACGGGTGCTATGGAAGTCAGCGGTGTGCGCATTTTATATGTGAGGACACTGAGGGTGCATCAGTTCTTGCAGCTTGTGTGCAAGGGTCAGGACTTGAACTTGGGTGCCTCTGAAGCCAGACTCTACACCCTTTTTTCCTATTTCCTATATCAAACCTTGTCCTAGAATAGGACACTCAGCAGGGACCCAGGGAGAGTCAAATTATGGAGTGAATGGTTGAAAGGATATTGAGTGGACAGGATGAAGGTGCCAACCCACTGGGAGGAGATGAGTCTCAAGCTGAGTTCAGATGCTGAGCCTTACAGGAAGAACAGGTGATCCTGATTTGTGACTCCCCCAGAAGGAGCTGCCCAGCTGACCCGGGCTACGTGAGCTAGGTAGCGGGGTTCACACTGCGGCGTGTGGATTTAGTTGCTCCTTCCCATTCTACCCCACTAAGGCTCTGCCAGGCTTCAGGAGATGGAGGGGGTCTCATGTTCAGGCTCAGATTGGGTGGGGGAAGGGGCACACACACACCCCTCCATGGTTGTGTTTGCACAGCTATGCACAAGGGAGCCCTGACGGGCCCGGACAGGCCCTGACTCGTGACAGAGAGTCTGAGTCCGGGATCATGTTCTGAGTTGCCGTGGCATGATGCCAAAGACAAAGGATCCTCAGGGAAGGAAAGCAGGTTGGGAGAGAGGGCTCTTAGCTAGCTAGCCCTAGGGAAGCACTTCCCACCAGCAAGAATTGGGTGAGAAACACTTGGCCAGAGCAGACACCTGCTAAAAAGGGCAGGGGATTCTTTTCAGATTATTCTGATGGCAACCTGCTCGGAGATAGAGGCAAGCGCTCCTCCAACCCCAAATGTCTGGCTGGAAGGGTCTTTAGGCACATCTTCAGCTCCACTTCCCCATGTATGGACAGGAGTCCTGGTGCAGGTGAGGGCTGGGCATGGTCAAGAGACACACACTGACCAAGTGTTAGCACCCATGTGCCCTGCTTTTAGCCCCAGGCCAGGTGCCAGGCAACAGACTCTCCTCGCCTCCTCGCTCTGACCTTGCCCCCCTCACTGTAGGATTCTCCCACAGACCAATATCATTTTCATACATTGCATTTCATGAACCCACTTCGGAGCCATCTCCGCCTTGTCCTCGGGCCCTCCAATGAAGACATCTTAAAGACGATTGCTAGGGAAGGAGTTCAGTGGCACACGAGAGCAATTAGGTGGGGAGCGAACAACTGTGGCGAACAGTGGACCCCGCGCCCTCGAAGCCGCAGCTCCCTCCAGACACTGGAGTCCAGTGATGTGGTTCCAGTCCCGCCCGAGCAGGATGGCAATGCATTCTCATGACTCAGTTTCTCCAGGTGTGAAATGACGACAATAGTACTAACCCCCTCTGGAGAAACAAGTTAAATGAAGGACTCGGCAGAGTGGCTGGCATTTAGCAAAAGTTCAATAAATGTGAGCTCCTAGACTCATCGTTTATTAGCCTAGCAGAGTAGGAGGGGGGCGGGGAAGCTGGTTTCTCAGAGACCTGATGCTGGGTAGGCCCAGAAAGCTCTCTGAGGACACAGTGGTCTGTGACTCTAGAAATGGGGGTGAGAAGGGCAGCCTGGCTG
>PVHY01014895.1:0-14815 GCA_004024945.1 Uropsilus gracilis | reverse complement strand
GCGGACCCACCCATCATGGCGGAAAGCTTGCCCACGGGCCCCAGGCAGGTCCTAGCTGACCGTGACTCTCCCCTTGGGTGGGGTCGTCACCACCCCCACGAGGGTTCCCAAGGCCTAGCCCCCAGCCTGTGATGACAGAGGGTGCCATCTGTCTTAGACGCAAACAGCCATTCCCCTAAGTGATGGACAGGGCAGTCCTGTGCCAGCTGCGTCCTCTGTCTGAGCTGGAGTGGATGTGACAGTGGGGGAGGCAGGAAGGAGGGCTGCCACCTTGCCAGCTGGTCCAGCACGAGATCAAGGGGCAGACTGTCAGCGTGAGTTTGGGAAGTGCCACTGGATTGCCTCGGTGAAGGGACTTCAGGGAGCAAGAGGGACCCGCGGAGGGGCTTCCGACCAGCTTTCACTGGCTCCTTTGCTCCACGCCCATGCTCCTACCACCCTGTGGGGTCAAGGTGTGGGCAGTGGAGGAAGCACAAGCTGGCATGAGGCAGGCCGGGTTCCTGCCCCACCTGGCTCCCCACCTCAGCGGCCTTGGGCAGAGCACCCCTCCTGGGGTTCTGCTTTCTTCATCTAGAACATGGGGGCCCTATCCCCTTCCCAGCGGGGTCTGGAGAAAACGCCCGTGAGCACACAGGGAGCGTGGAGAACGACACGCATGCGCAGTATACCAAGCCCAGTTCCGCCGCCTACCTGCGCCTGACGGCAGCCGCACAACAGCCTGTGACGCAGAACAGAGAGGCTAAGCGATGGCTCCAAGGGGCACGGCCAGTTCAGGCAGAGCCAGGGCACAAAGCGATCAGCCCCAGACCTAAGCGATCAGCCCCAGACCTAAGCGATCAGCCCCAGACTCGAACCGCAGCCTCTCCTCCTGGGTGAGGGATCCAGCCAGGCTCTACAGGAACTTGATCAACATCAACTTCCCTCCCTCCCTCCCTCCCTCCCTCCCTCCACCGGTGCCAGGCCAGAGCCGCTCCAGGGAGGGAGGCTGTGGTCACCCCGCTGGAGGCACAGAGAGCCTTCTGGAAAACTGCCCCAGGCTGGGTCTCAATGAGGCCAAAGAGACAGCAGCACAAGCAGCCTGATCTGCCCGGCTCCCTGGACCAGCCCTCACAGGCTGTCCTGAGGGTCCTCGGGGGCAGGGGGGGTGGTCAGCAGCCCCTCCCACAATGGGAAGCTGCTTCCTCAGCTCATCACCTGGGCTTTGCGCACAGGTATCGCCAGGTGGGGTCAGCTTCAAACACCCCCGAGCCTGGGTCCGTCTGCGCCCAGCCCATCGGGGTGGAACAGGCCTCTGCTCCAGACCCCGCACTGTCTGAGGCTTAACCCCCTCCAAGGCAGAGGAGGGCGGCACCAGCGAGCATGCTCCGGGGAAGGCAGCCTGACCCTCCCCGGGGCCTCCCGGTTTTCAGGAGGAACAGCCAGGCCGGACAGGGAGGCCACTGGACAGACCACGCCTAGGCAAGCAGGACGAGGACCCCAGGGCCGCTGCCCCCCAGCTCTGCTCATGGCACCAACAAGGGGCGCGAATGAAACATCAGGGAGAGAGGACGGGACTGCAGCCCCCAAGGTCCAGCCCCAGGGACCAGACCCCGCCCCAGGGACAACCCGGGCAGCCCACGCCACAGCTTTCGGCGACCAGGGCCAGCGGGGCCCAGCAGGACAGGCCCAGCCAAATCCAGGCTCCATCTCCTGGCCCCAGCTCCTGACTTCCCCGCCCTTTCCAGTTCCATCATGGGGCCGCTGCTCTGTGTGGTCCTCTCCGTGCCAGGTATGCTCCGGCCACCTGCCACTGCTGCCCGGCGGCTCTGTGCCCACTGGCTAAGCTCGGGTCCTCACCAGCCCCTTTACCCTCGCTGCGGGTCAGGACCCAGAAGGCCCTGGAGGGGCGAGGTGGAGGCTGGACCCACAGCCCAGCCCGCTCCCTCCCACTGGGCCCAATTCCCTCTAATTCCTGCCTCCCACCCACGGCCCCTCGGTCTTTGCTGGGTTCAGACACTGGCTCCCCGGCCTTTGCTCCAGCCTCTGGGGACAGGGGCTGTGGGGGGCAGAAGAGAAGCCATGGGGAGCAGAATCTGAGACCCCAGAGGTGACGCGGGGCACAGTCATCTGCGAGCTCTGTGCCAGGTCATCAGCGGGCACAGCAGCTGGCAGGCAGAGCACCAAGTAGCTCTCGTTTGACACAGGTACCGGGCAGAGCTGCTACCGTCACCCCATTCGACAGATGAGGGGGCAGGCATGCAAAGACTGACTCGTGCAAAGCCCCAGACCTGGCGACAGGCAGAACTGACGCCTAAGTCTCAGGGAGAGAGGATGGGACTGCAGCCCCCGAGGCCTTGTCCTTCACCACCCCTCCCTGGGGTCCCCCTCCCCAAGGGG
This sequence comes from Uropsilus gracilis, assembly GCA_004024945.1. Lineage (NCBI taxonomy): Eukaryota > Metazoa > Chordata > Mammalia > Eulipotyphla > Talpidae > Uropsilus > Uropsilus gracilis. The sequence goes on along the minus strand of PVHY01014895.1, from coordinate 12,439 downwards.
CCCGCCCCGCTGCCCTGCAACTCAGCCGGTGCAGGTACCTTGGGGGTTCCCCGCTCTGCTGTCGCCTCTGACAAGGGGCCAACATGTCCACCCGCACAGGGGTCCGCACATGACGTGGGGCTTCTGCTTCCGGCGTCAGGACGGCTTTGCGAGGTGACCGTGAGGCTCGGGGACAGCGACGTCCAGGGGCCTGACTGGACGAAGCTGGGCAGGAAGGGCCACGTTCCCACGCAGCCCCTCAAGCCGGAGCCAGCTCCACCCTCAGCGCCCACGAGGTGTGAGCTGACAGAGCCGCGCGCAGGCGAGCATATGCCAACTGCCGTCACTTCGTCACCGCTTCCCAGCCTGTCGCTCAGCCCCAGCTGGAACCAGACCGCGGGTGCCGGCGGCACCTCTCCACAGCAGACCTGTGGAGGCCGGCTCGGGCTCCTGGGGCAGGGAGGCCCCACCAAGCAGGGCAAGAAGCAGCTCAAGGTCACGAGGTCAGGAAAGGGATCACTGGGTTCAAACCCAGGACTCCTCCCTGCAGGCCAGGCTCCCTCCAGCCAGCTGCCTGGCTGGGCCCCAACTCCAGCTCTGCCCACAGGTGGCACAGGTCCTGTGCCACCCTGCCACCCCAGAGCTAGCCCCGGCTCGACACCCCTTCACATGCTGAGTGAACCCCCCCGCCGGGCTGGGCTGTCTCACCAGGAGCCTGTGACAGGGAGGGAGGAGGAGGACGGCTGCTAAGGACAAGAGCATGTCACTTATCTACCTATTTATCTGCCTGCTGGCAGCCTGCCTGTCTGCCTCTTCTCCAGCCTTCTATTTATTTATCTGTCAATCTATCTTTCCGTCTGTCTTTTCATCTTCAGCCTGTCTCTTGGCAGCGTTGCCCGGGGCCTCCGCGCTCTCTCCAGGGTCTCTCCCGCTCGCCAGCAGGAGCCAGACACCAAACAGCCTGCAGCCTCTACAGGCCCTTCCCTGCCTCCCCAGGTTGGCAGCCCCACCCCGCCGTGTGCTGAAGACAGCGGACTCCAGACGACCCTGTCATCACACAGCAACATCACTCTCGTCCTCGGCGGGCCGGGGGGTGGGCCAGGCCTTCGCGGGGACCCTGTTCCCGTATTCACCCAACAGCTGTCTGCTCAGAACTCGCCTTTGCCCTGCACTGTGATGAGGCCTGATGTTAGGGGGTCTGCCAAGGCGCAACGAAGGCCCTTCCATACTGGGTTCACTCCAGGTCCTTCCACTGGGTCCCCACTCTCTTGGCGCCAAAGGAGACCAAAGGCAGCCAAGGGACATCCTCTCGGCCTGCTGGGCTGACAGGGGCAGGCTGATGAGGTTCGGGGGAGCCAAGCTGACCAGCTGGACCTGGACCAGAGGGGGGGATGGGGAAAGTACAAGTCCCAGGACAGGTGCCACTTTGGTCTAAGGCAATGTGGGTCCAGCACCGGCAGGTCTGGAGGGGCAGGTCATGGTGCCCTGCACGCTCATCCCTCTCGATCTAGCTCCGGGCATCAGCTCCCAGCCCAAGTAATGAGCCAAGGGTACCCTGGACAAGGTCTCTCGCCCTTTTAGGATGCAGTTCCCCCCACTTGAGTGGGTTCCCCATCCCACCAGGGCAGCGGTGGCCACCTTACCTGTCTAACGCATCAGCCGGTGAAGATCTAACCCAAGGGAACAGAAGCGGAGATGCCCTGGCTCTGTGTCCGGCTACTGGGTCTCGGCTCCATCCCTTGCCATCTGCAGTCTTGCCCCCTAAGCTTGAATGTCCACGTCTGTACAGTGAGGACAGAGATTCCTCCATCCTGAGGCTGTTCGAACCAGGTGGGCTGATGTGTGCCAAGGGCCGCGGGCAGGCTGGAGGCGGCGACTCCTCCTATTAAGAGCGGTGGGGGTGGGGATATTCAGCAGAGGAGGGGTGAAAGGCTTAAAAAGCAGCAGCCATGCCATAACCCTGGTTTTTGGGGAGAACATGCCCCCCCTCACGTAGCCTTGTAGCTGTCAGAGGATGTCCCACTTTGGGGAAAGTCCAGACGTATTTTGTTTGAAAACTGGAAGCAGCAACAAGGTGCAGTAAGGCATGGGCTCCGGGGCATTTTGTACAGTGTCCCCTTCTTTAAGTGGGAACTACACGTCCCAGCATGCCCTTCTCTGCAGGTCAGGAAGGAACCATAGGGATATTGAGTCAGCATGGAAAAGACGGTGTTGGCGCACGTCCAGTTCACTGATGTGGGTGCATTTAGTGGAGATTCTGATTCGATGCATTGGCTCAATCAGCGGGGACCAGCTCGAGCAGTTTGCCCAGTTGATTGATGACAGCCTAGACACGAAGGTGGCATACACTAAATGAAGTTATAATGCCAACATCTCCCTGGTAGTTTGTGCGGGAAGATAGCAGAGCCTCAGGCACACTGAAATACCGTGCGGTTCCCGGGGCCATTGAATCGGGGGGTGGGGATCAAAATAGCTTTCCATTCCAGCTAGTGCACTTCTGAACACCACAGGGATGTTGGGCTAAAGCCGTACAATAGGAATAAACAGGAAGATGCCCCAAATTCAAGAGATTCTCTGAGGCATCTCTTAGTATTGCCCGCGTCCCATGATGAAAACCATGAATGTCCAGTAGGATTGCTGGTGGCCCAGTCACTTAAAGAATAAAGGATCAAGTTACCCCATCAATCAAGGAACCGTGACAGGTCAAGGGTCAAGGTTATTCTGAGGACAAATGCGATCCGAAATGGGTAGAAGCAGAAAATTCTAGATACCAGCTATACCCACAAAGATGCCCAGTTGAAGAAACGAGGGTGGCAGCATTGCGTATTTATTTTCTATGAAAATATTTGTGTCTATGTCAATCAAGTCTCTTACTCCTCTACCCGTTAACACAAGATTGTTAGCAGGAGCTGACGTACCATCAGTATTTACATGACAGGGTGTTTAAGGAGATTGATTCAGCTGGAAAAGAGATGGACATCACTCAAACATGGACAAAGGGACTTTGTATCTGCTCTTAGGAAGACAGCTGTGTGTTTTCAGCTGTCTGGGGAAAGCTGCCTTTCATTAGCAGGAACATGCATTTGCTGTGATCGCCATTTGGAAGCTAAATGTGGTTGCAGGAAATATGTACACATGCCAAGTCGATGCGGGTGGTCTACAGTGGTTTCTGCCGACTCCATTTAATCGAGCTGGAACTACATTTCCCAGAATCCCTCCCCCTTCCTGGTTCTGAAATTCAGTTCAGACAAGGAAGGTGGAACAGAAACTGAAGCCATGTTGCTTGCAGAAGGTAGGTGAAGGGGCAAGTGTGGCTCAGAGCTCCCAGGTGAGGGCCCTCATTGGGGTGGGGCAGCAAAGGGGTGAGCAGCAGCCCCAGAGCCTATCATATCTCCTCTTCCAGCAGCACCAGCTCCCAGGTAGGGTGCAGAGCAGCTCCCAGAGGGAGATGAGCCAACGTGTCCTGAAGGTCAGAGGCTCTGAGAAGGTGAGAGAGGCTCCTGTCCTGTTCCTTGATGCAGGCGACAGCTTGCTCTTGAACTTGAAGTCGCCGTTGTTCTCTCCACTTCCTTCCATCTTCCTTTTCCGGTTGCTGCTCAGCTGACTTCAGCAGGCCATGAGCTGTAGAAGGAAAAGCCCTGCGTGGGCTGTTTAGCCACGCCCATGGCAACAGGACCCATAACAATCCTCTGTTCTCCAGAACTCTTCTTGGTTCCGCTTCCTTGACAAACCTAGAAGGAAACGTGTCTTAAGTTCCCCACGAGAAGATCCTGACACGGGAACTCCCATCTCAGGGACCGATGGAGAAGAGCTCTCCAGAGAAGACTGGGAGTAAGTGGGCAGGGTGGAAGATGTGGGTTCAGTCAAAGTCTGGCCTCAGTCTAATCCCAAGAGGAGCCCTGGAGCATGATGACATCACACAGAGTCCCACTTTGAAGGGAGGGGTCAGCACCATGTTCCTTTCTTGGGGGCCTGTTATCTCCCAGGCATTTCCTGATTCAGTGGTTTCTGGAGACCAAGGATGATTCTCAGGTGAAGGGGGCAGCTCTGAGCTGTTAGCATTTAACTTGTGCAGCCGCTGGGGATGGGGTGCTGGGAATGGGGCACTGGGATGGTAGGGCATATCTGAGGAAAGCGGGGTGCCAACAGCCTCTATTCATACGAGTTTCCATATCAGAGACCTAAACTCAAATCCCAGCTCCACTGACTCATGGCTGTGTCATCTCAAGCAAGTTGACCAAATTCCCTAAGTCTCCATTTTCTTGTCTGTTCAATGGGAGTAATCATAGCACATGGCACAGACATAATATATACACACCACAGGGCAAAACAGAAGTGCTTAAAACGGTGCTGGACACATACACAACTCAATGAATATCATTATTACCTCGGCTACTCCTATGAGCAATTGTAGTACAGTAACTTCGAAATTCTAGGGTTTGGTCATGGACTTGCACCTATGGGTGTCAGTTTCCTGAAAGGCAAAGTGGAAATAGTGGGTGATAAGGGTTTTCCCTCCCATGGAGGGAACGTCAGGGGCTCTGGCGGAGGGAATAATATCCACCCCCAAGAAGATGCTCACATCCTCCTCTCCTGAACTATGACTGTGTTCCCTCACATGGTAACAGGGGTTTATCCTGCACAACCCCGTTGGACCCAATGGCAGCCCAGGGGCATTAAGAAGAGGGAGGTGAGCAGCAGCAATAGCTCCCAGGTGGGGTGCAGAGCAGCTCCGGGAGGGAGATGGGGGGTGTGGTGGCACTGTAATCCCAGCTACCTGGGAGGCTGAGGCTAGGGGTCACTTGAGTCCATGAGTTCAAGACAACCCTGGGCAACATAGCAAGACCTAGTTTCAAAAAAATAGCCAGGTATGGTGGCACGTGACTGTAATCCCAGCTAGCTGGGAGGCTGAGGCTAGAGATCACTTGAGTCCGTGGGTTTGAGACAACCCTGAGAGGTATGTATGAGGAGCATGAAGACCAGAGACTGTGGAGATGAGTGGGAGGGGTCATGAGTCACAGAGTGCAGGGGCCCTCCAGAAGCTAAACATGGCCAAAAAAAAGCCTAAAAGCCCTCAAAGCTTCCAGAAGGTGCCTGCCCTGCTCACATCTTGGCTTCAGCCCAGGAAAACTGCTTCTGGAATTCTGATCTCCAGAACTGCGGGGACTGATGCATGTTGCTTTCAGCCATTTATTATGGACATTCATGATGCAACCACAGGAAACTGAGAGAGAAGCGTCCAGGGGATGAGGGAGCCGTGTGCCGCGGATGCAAGGAACATCTTGCCCCACAGACAGGGCCCCCTGTCAAGTCACGATCACTCAGAAAACAGGCCAGTGGGCTCCAAGGAGACCCTCCACCAGTGCCAGATCGTGAGCCTTAGGCCGTGCCCAAACCAAGCCTGAATCAGAAAGGCGCTTTCCCAAAGACTGTGTCGTCCCTGAAATGACAGGAACTTTCCAAGTTTCTTTCCACCATTTCCATCTCCCTCTCAACACCCAACTGAAACCACCCACACCCATATGGACAGACTCGGGGAGCTGGAAGGAGAGGACATGACAACCTTTCTTCTGAGTATCTTCCTCCATTGCATATTTTTCGAACAATCCAAAGCAAACTCCTGCAGGCCACGAGGTCCTGGCTTCAGACTAAACGTGACTAAAGGTCTTGCTTACTCAGACCCTTCCTTCTAGAAGGTTCAAGCATCTTAGTTGGAAGCATGGCTGGATGAACAGAGGAAAAGAAACCACTCGCTATGAACAGCAAAGACACTGAGTGTCTGATCAGTCCGAGCCCTCCTGCTCAAGATGTTGCCTAGCAGGTGCTGGGAGGGTGCAAAGGGGAGGAAAATCTGAGTATTTGCTTAAGTCACTGCTAATCTGACTTTTTCATATTACCTCTGGATGTTTAAGGACAATAGGAGGCTATACTCATATTGGTCTGGTGCTTACGCTATGTATCAGTCAGGTTTCTGCTCTCCAAATACTGCGTGACAAACATCCCCAAACTCCTCATGACTCACGATGACAATCAGGTATTTTGCGTTTGCAGATCTGTAGGTCAGGTGCAGTCCAGTTGCTCTGGGCTTGGCTACACAGGGTAAGACTAGACTTGATTCTTTGCTTCGGTCAGGCCTGCTCCACATACCTTTGTTCTGGGAATGTGGGACTCCACATGGAGAACAGCTGGAAGGAACTTGCCATGGTGCTAAAGATCTGGCCTTGGTGCTAGCACAGAATTGTTTCCACCTATAGTCTATTTGCTGACGCAAGTCACGTGGACAAAGGACAAAGTCAAAGGGAGAGTAGAGCCCCCTACAGGGAAGCCACAGGATAGGCAAGGAGGGAAAACCAATTGAGGGAAAGCAACACAATTTACCACAGCCCAGAAGGTCTCTGATACATCCCAGCTATCCCTCCTCTCCCTGGACCAAGACTGTGCTACTGAACAAAAGTTTGCTGGTACCTTTCTGCCCCAGCCACCACGGGTCCAGCTACAGTTCAACAAGGAGGAGTTTGCTGGCCAGAGAGACGTCATCCCTGGAGAGAAGAGAATCCAAGAGTCTCAGTGAAAGCACCCCAAATTGTTACCTTGCCCTAACATTTCTCTGTACAGATGGGAAAACCGAGATCCAGACACAAGAATCAAGTAAGTCCATGAATGGGGAAACTTTAAAATTCCATAAACAAAAAGGGGAAAGAAATATTTCTTTGTATAGTCTGTTTCAGGACAGCGGTTAAGAATAGAATCACATTCTAATTCAAACCCTGATTCCACTTCTTTTAAAACTATGATTTGGAGTGAACTGTTTTGTCTCTCTGAGCCTCAGTCTTCTCATCTGCAAAATGGGTTTCGCCACAACTCTCTCATGCGATCATGCGATCACTAGAAGAATTAAAAGGGACATGATACTTTGGTGTCTTACACATAGTAGGTGCTTTATGAACAGGCCCTAAGGGTCCTTGTCACTGCTCAGGGGCCCAGGTCCCTGGCCAGAGCCCCATCATTTAGCAAGACACTGTGCCCAGTTCACCTTCTGGTGTTGAGAGGTGAGAGCAGCTGTGTGGGGAGAGGCCCCATAACACGGAGGTCTGGAGTGGACACTGCACCTTCTCTTCCTGGGCAAGGCGAGAGGAGACAAAGACAGGGCAGGAGTGGGGTGGCCCTGATTCCTCTAGGGGGTAGAGTCACCATAGTCGCTCCCCTCTCACCCCCCCCACCCCTGCTCAGTCACTGAGCCGAGATGCTGATGGCATGAACACATCCGCTCAGACCTCTGCTGACTGACCCCAGACCCAGCACCCCAGGCTCTAAGATGACATTTCCAGCCTGGCCTCCTCCGTGTGCATGACTGTCACACCCTGTGCTGCTCAACCCAGGCCCCTGCCTGCTCCCAGCACTCAGGCCCCATCGCAGGGCTCCAGCCCAGGTGCCAGCGACCCTGGACATCTAGCAGCTAGTGAAAGGGCTGGTCTGTGGGGTGGGCACTGCCTCCACAGCCCCACCCTGCACTGTTTCCTCCCAGGGCAGCTCCCAGGGCAGGATGCCTGGGGCAGCTCTGCTTTGTTAGCTGTTGCTCAGCATTGCCAGCTGACAGGGGTAAGTAGCTGTTAAGGAACAAGGGTGGCAGCTCATGACCCAGTACAGCAGCTTCATAAAAGTGTGTGTTGCGGCCGGGCACGGTGGCTCGTGCCTGTAAGCTTCAGCCTATGAAGTGGCCGGGGCTAGGGATCGCGGTTCAAGTCCCGCCTGGGGCCCATAGCGAGACCTAGTTCCAAAAAAAATAGCTGGGCGTGGTGGCGTGTGCCTGTAATCCCAGCTACCTGTGAAGCTGAGGCTTGGGACTGCTTGAGTCTGTGGTACCCCGGGCAACAAGAGCCTGCGGTTCTACAGGCAAAAATAGCAAGACCTATTCTCAAAAAAAAAAAATAAATAAATAAAGTATGTGTTGCTTTCCTTCCTCAGTGCAATGAGATGCACGCTGCAGGAAAGTTCCAGGCGGTAGACACAAACCAATAGGGTTTTCTATGCCCTGTTCTTTCCTGGCTCGAATCACAGTATCACTATATTACCTACGGGCTCCTCTCCTCGCCAGCGCTTGACACTTGCTATGACTGATAATAATAAGGGCTGACATTTGCTTTGAGTTCGCTCCTTGCCAGCATCCTTCCGAGTGCTCTGTCTGCACCAAGTCATTTAATCCTCCTCAGACGCGTACGTTCTGGGCCTCAGACCTGGTAGGTCAAAGAGGGGCCCCCATTCATCAAAGGGGGGTCTCCCCCGATGTGCAGCTGATTAAGAGCACATCCCAGACCAGGATGCTGGTCTAACCTTGTATATTGACTCTAGGGGGAGAAATGGTGGAGCCAGGAGTCATGAAGTCCCAGGGGTGTCAACTCAGTAGGAACTCAGGGACACGTGTCACCACCTTCTCCGGAGGATTCATTTTTCAGCAGCTGTCCTCCAGCTCTCCGCCAAGAGATTCCTAGGCAAAAAGAAACTTGTGCAAGGAAGAGCCCTTGGGCTCTGGCCCTCACTGCGGAGATGCCGTCTGTCTTCCGGGACGAGACACAGTTACTTTGGAGCCATCGGTCTAAAGCAGAGTCAGCAGTTGGGGGGCAGAACCTCTCCTGTGCTCCATGAGCAGGAGGACACTGCATGTCAGTGTTCGGGGATCTCAGCCACATCAAACAGTCGCTGAGGTCTCCTGCGGGAGACACGTAGCTCGTGGCTCTCGGGGTTGGGCTGGGAGGGCAGCTGGGATGTGGGGCGATGAGACCCCTGATCTGAGGGTCACCCTGTCCTGCTGCAGGAGCCCCAGGCTGGGGCTTGGGCCACCTGAGCCTCAAGTTCCCCCACTGAGAAATGACAGTCATGTTTGCCCCCGTCCCACCCAGCTTTAGGAGCTGCTTAGAGGAGCCCATGGGCGGTGGTTATGGACACACCAGGAGACCCGAACAACCGTTCACATACCGAGGGTGATGATGTGACCATGTGGGCAATTGACAGGAGCCTGGGACCCGGAGCCCTTCACGGGAGCCTGGACACCCGGTCGGAGCAGACTGCGGTGTGGCCCTGGCCAAGTCACCAGCCTCTCTGGGCTTTGCTGTTCTCTCCCCGCCAACATGGATGCTGAAGGGCACGCTGAGATCAGAGACGTGGCAGGATCCTGAGCACCTGTCCGGGCAGACTTCCTCCAGTCGGTACTGGTTCATCAGGGGAGCCCTTCCCACAGCCCAGAGGGAGAGCTGCACCGGGGAGCAGCCACACCCGGCCAGCAGACCTGGAACCGCACCCTCCCCACGCTCACCCTCATCCCAGCAATAAAATATAAGCCCTGGTGTGTAAAGCAGGTGCTGGCAGCTGCACACTCAGGTGAGGCTGGCATCAGGAGCCGGTGGGCCGGACCTGCTTGTGGGCCAGCGTGGTCCCAAGCACCCCGCACGCTTGAGAAGCCTCGAACGTTCCCTCGCTGCCCAACAAGAGACTCCATGATGATTTTCACTATTATTTCCCTTCTAGCGATAAACTGACGTTCGGTTCTATACAGCCCGCTGGGCAAAGGCACTGAGAGGAAGTGTCCCGGCCGGGACTTGAACCCCCACCCCCATGGGCTCTGATCTGCACCCAGAGTTCATCCTACACAGATCCCCGGAGGTTGTGATGTCCGCTACCCATAATCCAGTGCGGCCAGACACTTCCGGGTCACGTGATATGAGTGGTGGGTGGAGCCAGGCCTGTCTCTGGAGGGACCCTCGGGGCACTGTATGTCCCAGGAGAACAGCAGGTGCAGGATTCGCCCACGAGATGAGGGGAGAGGGCGACAAAGGCCCCCACCAGGGTTTCTGAATGAAAGAAGGGGTGGGAGCTGCCCCCCACCCCCAACAGAGCCACAGGGAAGCCACCCGCTTTCCCACCCATGTGGCAACTGGACAGCCACAGCCGGGGAAGCATCGGCTGCCAGGGCAGGGGACCAAACCAAGACCCAACCCCCGCGGGAAGCCAGGAGCGGGTGGGATAGCGCGGCCTCAGTATTTCCCCCGCGGGAAGATGGCGCATCCCGGTGGGGCTCCAGCCTGTAAGGGACAGACGACTGCAGGCGAGAGCCCTGAGTGGCCACCGCGGCCATCTTGTGCCCCCGAGGGAGACTCACCAAAGCCATCCTGCTCCGCGCATGTGTCCCGCATCCATCACGTGGTACCCGATCCGCAGGAGCCTCCTTGCTGGGCACGGGGCTGCTGTGGGGAACAGGACGGAGGCCTGTCCCCCGGACGCCTGCAGAATGCTGTGGGGAAGAACAGACGGGGTACTCAGCAGGAGGGCAGAGGGTGCTCGGTGCCTGGGGGACAGCCGTGGGTCAGGGGCGGGGTGCTACAGCTCCTGGTGTATCTCCTCTGGAAGCTGAGCTTCCTGGGGTCCTTTCCAGGTCTTGCTGGAGAGCAGGCCTCCTGTCCACAGGGCCTAGTCCCGTGCACAGAGCAGAGCAGACAAGCCAGGCTCTTTCTGCAGCCCCGGGCAAGGGTCTGGCAGAGACCCTGGGTCTGGAGCGTTCTTGAGATGAGGAGCAGAAATAGGAACAGCGCTGGCCTAATTAGCATGGGCACTCCTTCTGGAAAGCGTCTCTGGAGCCTTCGAATTCAAAGCACCGCCCTCCCTATCCCCATTTGACAGATCAGGAGACTGAGGCCCGGGGAGGCGGAATTGGCTGTCTGAGATCACAGGCAGAGTGCGGCAGAGCCAGTGGGCCAAGCTCCAGGCATGCCCTCGTAGCCCCCACACCCAGCTGGCCAGCGAGGCTTGGCTGCCCTGCAGACCCAAGTAAAGGCAGGTAGAAGGCACTGGGCAGGGCCAGGAGCAGTGCCCAGGGAAGCCAGGCCTGGGCCCCTTCCAAGCAGTGCGTTTCTGGATGATCCTCCACCACCAAGTCCCCACCCTCTCAGCCCTCCCCACCCCACCCCTGCCAGGAAGGTCTCACTATCCCAAAGGAAAGCCAAGGGCAGCATTGCAACAGGACCCGCCCAAAGGTGATGTTCTACTTCAGTCTTTTTACCACCCAAAAGTCCATGTCCCCAAATTGGGGGTGATATTGAAGCTGGATTCACCCCATCTTGGGCAGCTCCACCAAGGTCACTGATCATTAGCTCCAGCATGGTTAGTGGCTCAGGGATGAGGTTGCCCCTCCAAAGTTGTCACCACAGAGGGCCCGGGACTTCCTGGGCTCTGAAGGTGGCTGCAGCTGCTCGGGGGAAGCTTCCTGAGCTAGTTTTGAGTCCCATAAGGAAACCGAACTCATTATCCCAGTCACCAGATTCCAAGTTGTTGGAATGATGAGCTCTAGGACATGAGAGCTTTCTGCAGCAAGAAGGACTTAAGTCAGACTCCCATGTGCCCTTCCCAGTCAAAATGGCTGAGCCGGGGCCAAGCCTGGAGCAAGGCTGTGCCACCAACTCCTGTTCCTCAACTGCTCTGTGCTCTCCTCAGTCCCTTATCACCTGCACTGGATGGACCGCTCCCGGAAGGACTCATCCCACAGCCACCGTTCGCATTAACGCCTGTCGTGTCAGTAGCTGGCCTCCAAAAGCAGGCAGCTCCAGGTCACCTTCTGTCTCACCCCACCTCTGGCACCTCGCCCGCAGACAGCAGGTGCCCACAGACCTCAGTCGGTGGGAGCCTTCGGGGTGGCGGTGGCAGGCAGAGGGGAGGCCACAACCAAGATCCTGGCTCTGTGACCGCACTTGTCCCCTGCTGGCCCCACGAGCTCGGGCTAATTAGCTCTGTTTCAAGAAAGCTGAAGCTGAGAGGCAGAAAGCCTCACCCTCCCCTTTCACACCCCAGACAGGAGACGCCACGGCCGACCCTCCTCTCCGGAGTCACTTTTGATGGAGACTCCAGGTTCATCTTCCAGGAGGAGGTTTTACTGGAAGACACGCTGGCACCAGGCACCGTGTCTGCACTTCCCTAACACTCATCGCCATTAGTCCTGACGTGCCTGATCCCGATGATGGGGAGGAAACAGAGATGTCAGGACACCTGCTCCCAGCGGCACAGCGTCCTGCTCTCCTCCGCCACTCAGGCACCCCCCCGACCTTGGCTGGCCCCAACCCTTGTTCATGGGGGGCCCCATCCTGGGGAGGGGCTATGGGCCATCTCCTCCTTCTCCTTCTTCTTGGCCTATTCACAGGTAGCCAGCGAGTCTGAGATGATGCAGGCAGGGGACAAGATGGGAGGGGCGGCTGTACTGTTGCGCGAGGAGGACACCTTTCCCTTCTGAGCTGCAGGGAAGACTGTTTAATTAACTCTACCCAGTGCTGGGGACAGACCCGACTGAAAATGAGCCAGGAGTCTCTGCTCCAAGGTGGAGCACCCAGCGGCCTCACACATGGCCCAGCCCCCACTGATGCTCGGCATGAACTCGGGCAGAGCCCACAGATTCCCCCATCTGTCCTTAGCACCCCCCACC
>PVHY01014894.1:0-37285 GCA_004024945.1 Uropsilus gracilis | reverse complement strand
CAGCCCATTGATGTGTCAAGTCCCAGTAACAAAGCAATAGATTGTTGTAGGCTATTTTGGGAAGCCTATATTGTTAGATACAAATGCTTAAGTTGAAATGTTAATTCTCAGTAACAAAGTAAAAGATTGCTTCTGAATACTTTTTAGGAAGTTATATTGTTAGTTAAAATACTTAAGTTGATGTGTTAATTCTCAGTGGAAAAGTAAGGAATTGCTTTAGGATGCTTCTAGAAAAGTTATATTGTTAGATACACCTAGGAAAAATCTATAATCTGTTAATATGTTAATTGCATATACTCATAGAATGCTGATTGCCAAAAACATTATATATATCCATAAAAATCTCAAATAAATCGCAGCAGATTCACCACCCCTTGAGTGTGTGCGTCTGTTCGCCATTCGCCGGCTCCTGTGTCTTTCCTGCCCAGCTGAACCCTGGTCATTTGGCCTGCGACCTCGCCCGGACGGTCCGCAGCATATTGCCTGAAGTATGCACAAACATTATATTGAAAGGAATAAAAGAGAAATCTGTCTTTCCCTCATATCCAACTGTCATCAAAAGAGTAAATTTTCAATTTCCAAAACATTTAATAATATCATATTCTCAATATATCTCAAAGAGTGGACATACTTGCTGTCACCCAGAGCTTTATTTGAAATAAGGCTTTGAACATATAAGATCTTGAGATGAGATCATCCTGGATTTGGGGACAACTCTATATCCAAATACAATTGCTCCTGTCTTTACAAGAGAATAAAGAGGAATTTGAAGCACACGGACATGGAGACAGAGGGGAAAAGTCATATGAACATGGAGAGATAAGAGTAACATATATATATATATATATATATATATATATATATGTAGCATATATATGTAACATATATATATATATATATATATATATATATATGAACATCAAAGGATTCCCAGAGCTGACAAAAGCTAGGAGAGAAGTTTGGAGTAGTTTCTCCCTCAGAGAATCCAGAAGAAGCCAACCGTACCTACATCTTAATTTTAAACTTCTAGTCACATGAAATGAGAGGTAAAATTTGTGTTGTAGTTACCCATCAAATTTAAGTTACTTATTAAGGCAGCTCAAGGAAAGTAGTACATCCACATGTGTCCTAGAATATATAATTTGATTGGGATTCTGAAACATTTTCTGAAAATAGAAAACTCAACACACAGCAACAATAGTTTTGATATGAAATTTTCACTGTATACCTAAACAACTACTTGTAAATAACAGTTCTTCATTATCTGTTGTTGTTTTTCATTTTGCTTGCTTATTTATCTTTAACCATATAAAGCTACTTTCTTTCATAGTTTTATATGTAATCATATATGCCTTATTTTGGAATACTGTCTTATCCTTCAAATAAGTTCAGGTAGCTAAGAGGTATGTATAATAGCTATTTGTATATATTACATATACAGATATAATTTACAAAAAAGAAGAGCTAATTAAGCACAAAAAATATGATGCATATGATAAGGATGTATAGATTCTTATTTTTGCAATATGCTCTATTATCTTAGGAGTTATCCTGACAGATTACACAATAAATGAGATAAGCACATATAAAAGATTATTATTAGAAAGAAATTTTTCAAGTGAATATACATATAGGCAATAGTAGATGTAAATGGACTTCTACATATTTTTTCAATTTTGTTGCAGTGGATGCAGTGAAAATTTTTATAATGTCTTTCATAAAATTATTAAAAGGGAAGTAACAGAAAAGGTGAATGTTTGAAGGGCTATGTCAAAGGCATATATGAGACCTAAGAATCACTAGTTCAAAGTATCTTAATTAATATGGATATTTAGCAGTGAAGATCTAGATTAAGAGGGTTAAATTATAAACACCTCAAGCTAACTTAGTTGAATTATATTATCTCAATTTAGTTTTCAATAAATATTTACTTTTGTTATTTCTCGATTATGACTACATTTCTACTCTCTAATCCCTGTTGGAAAAGAAAGCTTTACAACCTTAATAACCAAATGTACTATGGAAATGGTTAATATCCTTTTTTAAAAAAACAAAAAAAGTTAAATAAACATTGCTATTTCAACTCTAAGAATAAGAATTCTCTTTTGATGATTTTGTAGTTAGTTCAAGAACCAATGTATGCAAAATCAATGTACTACCATTATATACCAGAATGCATGTAGTATTACAGTGCTACATAGAGAGGTAGCATAGGTAAAGCATGAAAAAAGTTCCAACAAATATAATTATGTACATACTGTGAATAGATAAAATTCTTTTATAAAGCAATTCATGGAATTGAGTAACACTGACATATGTTATTTTTAGCAGTATTATATGATATATGTATCATATATATCATACAATACATATACTTTACTAAATAAAAAAGACCCTAAGATATTTTGTTTTCAGAAATCATTGTTATAAATGTCATAGAATAATAAAGGTAGGTAGTAAGTCTATCAGAAATCAAAACACCAACCTAGAATAGCTTAATTTTTAAATCTTCATGGTATAGTTTTGTATTGTCAGCAAACTATTCAAATTATATAAACAAATAATATTCATATCAGCATTATATTTCTAAAATAAATATAAATAAGGAACATATCTATGTTTTAAAATGTAACAAGCCATTCAGAAGAATAAAGTTTAAAACACTTCTACCCTCCTTGGCCACTCACTGTGAATACCTAAAACTCTCTGCTTGGGAGGTTTTTGTCATAAGACCAAATATCTCAGTGAGAAATTTCAGAAATGTCAGTAAATCAATGTCCCTAAGCTTCCTGAAATGAGTGTCCCTCTATAATGAGCTTCCAGAATACAATGCTTACATAGAAAAAATATAGATATACATATGGAAACTCCAAGCATGACCTTATTTGGATAGAACTTTTACATCTGAAAAAGAGAGACTGTAGCACAGGTCTCCCCTAAGATGGTCAGATAAACTTTTTCCAAATTTTGTCCAAAAGAGATTTTTCCAGCATGGATCAAGTTGGCATCTTCGACAGAGGTCCTATAGGTCTCAGGAGAAATAGTTGCCATCACGTTAGAGAATGAAGATTACACAGACTTAGGGACATCTCCATAAATAACCACTATTGAAGAATCTCTCTTGAGGCATGGAAAATACTGGGAAGCAAGGCTTCTTCCTATGAAGCCCTCCCCTTTTCTTCATGTGAGATATGTTCCTCTCTCCTTGAAGCCCAGGCCTTAGCTCTGGATACACACATTTGGTCTACTTTCATTGATTCTGGATTTTTTTTTAATTTCTCCATGTCTATATAACTAAAGTCAATGTTTTTTCCTTAGTAATCTGTTTGGTGTTAATTTATTTGCTTAAATAATCTGGAGAAAAAAAGGTTTAGGGATGGAATGGGAGAACTTCCCTCTGTGCTCCTACAAGGTCATACCAGATTTTGGTGGCTTTATAAAAGGACATCCATGTAAGAACACACAGTAAAGAAAGCCATGAACAGCAAAGGCAGGAATTAAAGTAATGAAGCTATAATCAAGGATTTCCAGGAGACACCATGAGTTCCAAAGTCATAAAGAGGCAAGAGAGTATTGACCTAAGTAAGGTTGCCTTGCTTCTAGACTGGTAGCCTCCAGATCTGAGAGAAATGACTTTAGTTATTTAAGTCATTACAGCATTCCCCAAAACACCAAATTAACTCACAGCAGTGTGAGAGAAGGTTGCCGTTTCAGTTGGGAATCTAGAACTCCCTCATCCTACCGCATCCCAAAATATTTCCCTTTGTTCCTAAGATTTAGAGTAAAGATTTAATAAAAGTCTTATAAAAAAGAATTTAAATACCAAACATTCCTTCTTCAAATATAAGCACCTTCTTTTCTGACCTTGTTTGAAATGCTTAACTTTTTCTAAGTTCCATAGTCCCAATGAAACCATAAAGTTAATCAAGAAATCTCCCCTATTTACATGCATTTTTGTATTCCAAAACATAGCTAACACAAACAGACCACTCTGTTTTTGCACATACCAAAATAGATTGAGCAACTTGCTAACTGGAGATTCTCATTGCACCCTTCTTAAGGATATGTTTACTAACTACCTCTATAAAACCTTAGGTTCTGGTTCTCTTGATATTTTCCTCATGAATAACTTCTATCCATATTGCAATAATCTATGTAAAGGTAAATTCTTAAACAGTGGGGACATTTTATCTTTAACAGAATCAATCAATAGCTTCACTGAGTATGGATACCATCAGGTATAGCCTTTACGACATCCATGTGTTCAACAGCTATAGAATCAGGTGGTTCAGAAGCTCCTTTATTCTTTCTTCTTTCTAACATTCTAGTAGTCAGTAAAATTCAGAGAATATAATAGAAGCAGTTCCATGGACACAAAATACAAGATGCGTAGCCAAAACCCCTGGCATGAGGCTAGATCGCCAGCCCCCATAACAAACTCACAAAAGGCATAACTGCTGAATTATCATGTATCTTAATTTATTTTCTTATAGCCCCAAAGGAACTCTGGAGATTCAGGATTCTAGTCTAGAAAAGGACTAGAAAAGTTAATGGAGTCAGTTTTTAGAAAGGATGAACTAAAAGGAGACTGAGATGAGTCAACCAGGACTCAAGCCTGAGCAGTATTGCTTTAGTCATGCCTCCAGGGACTCTTTCCTGGAATCTTCCTTTATTCCTATATTTAATAATCAGAAGCACTGTTCCCCTAACATTTTCACTTTGGCTACATCTTTTTCAAGGCAATAAAATAAAACATCTTTGTATTTTATTGGATTTGAAAAAGCCATTTTAAAATTTCAAGTGGACTAACTCTAATCTCAGGGAAGTTTTGCTATTTTCCTATCAATTTATTTGACTACATCAAAGTTTACAATAGGAATATGAAGCCAACATTTCTTTTTGACATTTTAGAGTTCAGGTGGATTTTAAATTAACCAAAATCTGCAAGGATGAGGAGAGAGTTACCACTTTGAGATACTTATCAAATCATAGAAAACAGATAAATATCAAAATTTATTTCAAATAAGTCCATCTTGTTGATTGACCTTGCAGTAGTAAGGTATAAAATACTCTGAAGTAAGAAACTGAGTTAAATGAGGTAAATGATATCTTTCACGTGCTTTGAAGAAAGATTACAAGTATAAGCACATTGAATACAGATACAGTCTATAGTGATGACACCAAAGGAGAGACATGAGTAAAATTTCCCCCAGGAATATTCTATATTACTAGTAAACACCAAGTGCCTTAGGTATCAAAAGAATTTACAGAAGAATCTTATAATAATAAGTATACCGACTCCCGAAATGTTCCCTAGGGAACATACCATTTTCCTTAACTCTGCTGCCAAACCTGGCATTCAAGTCTATGCCAAAAATGAGATCCATATAAGGATATTAAAACAAAGTTTAAAATAAGATTGTGGTGATTTTGAGTATATGCATATCTGTAAGTTCATCAAGTTGAACACAATATATATTTACAGATATTTACATGTCAACAATACTTTAATAAAGTACTTTTGAAATATTTCAACATGTACATCTTGTTGAAGTATTCCACATACGGGCTACAAGTAAAATCATCTCTGTATTCAGCAGTTATTTAAATGGTACATTTTATATGTCAGATCCTCTTCTGTGTGCTAGAATATGTTAAACAAATCATATTACAATTGCTAGGGAACACAATCAGCAAGCTGAAAAGAATCTGTGATGTATTAGGTAGTTCAAAATTAGTATGTGTCTAATGGATAAAAAGACTGTTTGCATCTCTGGATATGTATTCCCATTTTAAGTTCATAACCACAATTTTATGTTCATGCATATTATATTCATAACTATATTCATAGCATATGCATGACTATGTCTTCTGAGCTATATATGAACATAAATATATGCATGTGCCTATTTAGTGAATAAGTTCAGTGACAGTCATGGCTACTACTAAATTGAAATTTTTATCAAAGCACTTGTTATAAATTATAATCCAAGACAAATTAAAAAGCTAGTCCTCTTTTGAAGATATGTACATTTAAAGTTAATATGCAGATAGCAATAGATAAAATAACTAATTGTGCACTTATCTGAAACTTCTGATTCATTTTGAATTGAACATTGGTCAGCTACTTACAAAAGGTTAGAAATGAAACACTGTAAATGCCAGTCAACAAATTTATCTTCAGCCCTTACTATATTGCAGGTATTTTGATCAGTGAACATTATCATTGACATATTAACTAGCAGAACATATAGACAAATATAGCATCTTACCTGCTATAAAAATGTATCTTGTTAGTCAAAGAATTGTAAAATAAGTCACTTGGGACTGCCAATATTTACCCAAATACTTTGTGAGAATTGCTTTATCTTAAATGAAAAGCATAATAATAAAAGTGTGCTAATAGATAAAATAAGGAGATATATTACAAACGAGTTATTTCAATGATTAGTTTTTCTAAAATGACCCTGCAATCATATATATTATTTCACCTGATATTTTGGTTTAATCTGTTTTCTCATACATAGAGAGTAAAATGTAAACAGACAAAAGAAATCCCTCTAAATCACTACAAATTAAAAAATAAAACTGGGATCTTAAAGAAAAAAAAAACTAGGATCTTTACATTTTTCTTGATTTTTGTCAAGCCAACATGGAGACAGAAATGGGAGAAGGAAAGACAGACTAGAATTAAAAGTACCCAAAAGCCAATAATATTAGTGCATAACAGATACAGAAGATTAAGCATAGGGCTCAGTAAATACAGTGAGGAACAAATAGATTTTATTACAAAGCAAATCAGCTAGTTATAGAAACTCTATGCCATTACCAGAAATACAATAATGAAACTATTCAACTTTTTTTTTCTATTATGAAGAATCTCTTTATATTCTGCAGATCCCAGCTGATGATATGGAGCTCTTCTAGACCTGTAAGTGTTGAGTGTAGCAGAAAGACATTAGAAGCCAAGGTGAAATCCTGGTGACATCAACATCCTTCTCTTACTCCTCTCTCCTTTATCATTATTTTATTACTATGAACATTTACAAATTTGTACCATGGACTCTGTATTAAGTGCTTCATTTCTTTCAATTATTATTATATGATATTATTCAATTATTATATAGGTTTTCATTTGATAGATAAGAAAATAGGGTCAATAAATCAGCACAGTTCATATACCAAATAAATGTCAGTCTCAGAAAGAGTTAAAGTTTGAGTTCATAATCTCAAGTCTTGGTAAATTTATCTTTACCCCACCTTGGACTTGACCAGTTCAAGGTGTCCTTCTGTTTTCTTTTTCTGACCATTCATTTCACTTTTCTTTAATAAACTTGTGTCTCTTACTAAAAAAAAAAAAAAAAACAAGAACCTCAAGCTTTCAACGTTGCTGTACAATTGTTGCTGCACTATTGTACTATTGCCTCTCACTTGACATTTTTAGAATGTGTCAGTCAATATCTACAGGCACATATGTAAAATTTAATCTCCATCAGGTTAGATCAAAATATAAACATGATGGTACTTTCATTACCACAACACTTAAAAAATAGGTTCAACCTGAATTAAGACTCATAGGTGCAAAGGTTTACTTTTGCAAAAAAAACAAAAACCTACAAATTTCAAACACATACAAAGCATACCTTGTCTAAATTTAAATTTACATAGACTAAAATAACAAATCCTGCTTTCAGTTGTAGTTTGATCAAATACATATAATAATTTAATTAAATACACATAATAATACATATGATAATATTCATGGTGATTAAAATATTTTTAGTCTTATAAAACTAACTATATTTTATTTTTTGTTTCTTCAATTAATAATGTTAAGGAATAAGAATTTAGTGCAATGGATGACTACATTTGCTTCTTTTATATTTTTATATCTCTACAAGAATCAATAAAATTAAATTCACACTTGTAAATCTACATCCTTAGTTATGCTGAATGCAGTGTTCCCAGTTGTTTTAACCACAATTAGAGTTTTTAATTAGTTTTCATCTTTTGTTCTGGCATAGTATCCTCTTTTGAGGACAAGCTATGTTATGTAGAACTATTGTTACTTTTCCAGACAATATAAGAATGAATCCACAGTGATGATGATGACAAAGAAGTAACAAAGAAGAGCAAATAAAACTCTTCCTGGTTGCATAAAAGAAATGTCATCCAGAGTGAAAATGTGCAAAATGTATCCAGAAAAACATTAAAGAGCAGTCAGCATGCTTCATCGCAAACAAAAGAAAGAATAAATTATGGTTAACTAAGCAGAAAGACTATTTTTGCAGTATATTGTGGAGTTCAGTAAATCAAAGCTGGTAAACTGGGTTTATAATTCAGACAAGTATTAAAGAAGTCTAAGAAATTATGATAAAATCATGAGGAGAGTTCAGTTATGAGAAAGATGTTTTGGGTGCTGTCACCATTTAAACATCTTCTAATGGGTCTGCTGGAATCTCAACTCCAGCATGACTTTCTTCATTCCCAGGGGGCACTAGACTGAAAACTAAGACAAGGATCTTTAATTCTAAACATCATGATAATTGTATGCAACTGACAGTGACCATCTGTCTTCTTTTGACCAATACAAACTTAAAATTCCCTTCAGCTTGACTGCACTTTAGTTTTGTGTTGATTCCACTTAGTTTTGACTCTGCATCCCTAACATTCCTATTTCAAAGATTATTTACTTTAGAAAACTTGGAATTGTAAATTCTCTCTACAGACCTCTGAGATGAGAATCTTCCCTCAGCCCCTTACTAATCTTATGACCTGGGAATATCTTTTTCAAGGATCTGGTAATCAAACTTGAAATGTAGTCATTAAAGAATATGGCACCCCTATTGGCCAGTCTCTGTGGTAGGGTAGCAAATTTTATAAGTTAAGCACCAACTGGCAAACACAAATAGTATTATTATGTTTGTTACTTGACCTATCGCTTCTGTATATCTCAGTTCTCTTTTACTAAGTTACCTCAGCATTTAAACACATTCCCAGGGACTTGAGTTCTGTGTCTCTCCCTATTTTGATAATTTTAATACAATTCTGCTCAACTGTTCTGATACACTTCAGTTTACATGGATCTGAGGGGAAAATATCTAGGTTTTTAGAGTTAGATAACTCCAATTAGGGTTGTCATAAAGGCTCTTCATGGATGGAGGAAGAATTCCACTTGTAAACAAGACTCAGACTACTAAAAACAGTTCCCCAAACACAGGAAGAGAGTGTTCTTTCTGGCAGTCAAAAATAGACTGCTGTGCACTATTTCTCTACTGTATAATGTCTTCGGTTTATTTTTCCATATGCATACTGAATGTTAAGACCTTCACAAAGGTAATCTTTAAGAATTTTTAATGTTTCCCTGTTACAGAGAATTTCCAGGAGTTCCTTAGACTGGATCCTGTGACAGAGGCAGCTTCCAAAATAATCTTGGCTAGTCTGAGTTCATCTGTATGGTTGGAAGGAGTAAGCAGCTCCTAATACAATGATAATACTTGTTGAGTACTTCTCAGACACTTAGAACTTTTTCTAAGGAATTCCAAAAAACTTAGAATTTCTTACAATGTTATTTCACATAGCCTAAACATCAACCATGAAGGAAAAACCCATCAATTGCTACTCACAGGTTGCAAACTAACTCTATTTTGAACCAGCACTGCATAGAAGTAAATGAAAAAAAATAAAGTAAAATTAGAACAAGCATCAAAAGAGTATGTAGATTTGAACTTGGGTTTGTTTAATTCCAAAATTATTACACTTACTGCAAAAAGCAAATCTCTATTGGAGGCATTAACAAGTAAAGAACAACCTTAAAACATTTGCATTCCTTTCCTAGAGAAGTCTCATATCATTTATCATACTAAAGAAAGTAACACAAATAATAACCCTGGCTAAATACTTTTGTTACTACTAATTCAGTACAATATATATAGCACATGTGAAAACAAAGAAGGCTTTGAGTGACAAGCATGCAGCAAACTTTACACGAAGAAATAAAGCTTCCCTTTGACCTCATAACTTCTGTCTGCCTCTCTATTCTTTTTCAAGGTTGACCCTACAAAAACTAGTTGTCTATACTCTGGTAATCACCCTCTTTTGAACCTACTCCAATTAGGGTTGTCATAAATGGTCCAATCAAGATTTCTCTTTTCAATATAAATTCTGACAATTATTTTATCGCTTGATGTTATTAATTAAACTTTCCTTTTTTTGGTTTAGAACAGTTTTCTTTCATGCATAACTTAGTTCCCTGATTCTCTTTTTTTGGGTTATTTACTGATAACTCCTCACAATACTAAATTCTCAGAGTTTAGTAAAAAAAATCAGCTCAAAATAGATAAAGAACCTCAACTTAATACTTGACACCATAAAATATATAGAAGAAAACATAGGCAAGACACTCAAGGACATACATCTCAGAAACTTCATTTAAAGACTCATCTCCAGAAACAAATTAAAGGAAAGAAAAGATAAATAGCTGGGAATATACTAAACTAAAAAGCTCCATATAGCAAAAAAAAAATCCTCAAAACAAAGGGAACCCCCACCTAATGGGAGAAAATATTTACTCACCATACAACATATAAGGAGCTGATATCAAAGATATAGAAATAGTTTATACAACAAAAGCTAAACAACTTGAAAAATGGGTGAAACTAAAAAAACACCTCTCCAAGGAAGAAATTCAAATGGTCGACAGACATGTAAAAAATAGTTTTTTTAATCTATTCTAACCTCTATTTATATTACTTTCACTCCATAGGTGATATTATCCCTTACAATGTCTTTAAACATTGTCTATGTTGATACCCCTCATTTGTTTAATTGTATTCCAGACCTCTTCTCCAAGCTCTAAATTTGTATATCCGATTGCCTACTCAACATCTCCATTTCAGGGGCAGCTGCAGTTGGATATATTTAAAAACATACACTATTTTTAAAAAGACATAAATATATAGAAAGTTGGCTTCAATTTTATGCATGAATAAACTCTGTTCTAATTTATCCGAGGTCATGCCTACCCTCAATTAGAGTCGGTCTCAGCCTGTTCTGTCTGTTCTGACTGTGCTAAATACATTTGTGTTCCCTAGGCTGAGAAAAGACTGTAAATCAAAGCAGGATACCTTTATATTAACCTACTTGTGAATTTCCATGTGACTAATTTATGGGGTTTCTGTCATGCTTTTCTTAAGGAGAGTATACGAGGAGTATTTCATAGTATAAAAATGATGTGTGAAACCCAGTGGGATGGAATTGTAGGAAAAAATTTCAGCACAGATATGAACTGATCAAATTAAGGGGCATTGAAAAAAACCCAAAACTGTTATTTCCAGTAAATACAATCTAATTCATTTAGCATTTTTGTTGACAGCAGAATCAGAAAGAATTTTAAATAATTCCTGAAATGATGGTTATCTTCCATCCTGAGTCCTCAAGAACTACTAATAGTTAACTCACATTTATCTCTTTTGAAAACTACATATGAAACAATCTGAGTTTTAGTATGTTTATCTAGTTCTACTCATTAAAATGTGGTTTATATTTGTAACTCCAACCCTGTCTTTGAAAAAAAAAAAAAAAACACCAAAATTGAGATCTGATTAATTATCTGGAAAACTACTAAACATAAAATAAACAGAAAGAACCAAAAATAAATGTTTTCTGTTATTATTTAGCTTTGGCACAGGTTAGAAGAATACATTAGATATCAAAGGACTATGGAAAATAATCAGTCTTGACTTTATAAGTCAAGGAATCTTACCCATTGTGTTACCTGTCACAACTCTCAAAATCTCTGAGATGCCCAGTCCCCAAGCCCCTCCTATTCTAGAGTTAGGATCCTGAACTTTGTCTTTTGGACCAAATACTACCCTAAAACATGGAACTGAGTTTTTTATCAAGTGAGATTCAAAGACTCATTTAATACACAGGAAATTTTGGAATCAACATAATTTTATGAAACTCCATTGGGTACAGGTGTCCCAGATCTGAAGGTAGAATATTTTTCTGCTATATTCCTATAACCAAAGCTCCATACTTTATTTACTTTCTGGTAAATGTACTTCTACTTTGTTCCTTTATACTTGAATCAAATCCTTCACTATTGGTGAACTTTGGTTTTCTATTTTTTAAATTCTTTGATGCCCTTTCCAGTTTACTTTTCACCGAAAACATGTGCCCTAAGACCTAACTCAGACAAAAATGACTAATTTTCTTATTTTGCACTTTCTTTTTAATATGTAACTGGGTCCTAATCAAGATATCTGATTAAAAATTGTTATTACTTTGACAGTTACTATCCTAGAGATTTGTGAATGGATCCAGTCAGAAAATTTCCCAAGAATCCTTATGAAAGTGATTAAATATTGGATCTGAATTTTTGTGAAAAGGTTAACTGTGCTCATCTTACTCAACACTGAGTGATAACAGAGTGTTTCACAGAGTAATAGATCTGTGAACACAGCAAAGGAATTCATGACAGTCATTTCCTAGTCCTTGTGAGGTATGCTATTATGAGATCTTTGCTTTGTGCATGTTCATTACTTAGGCCATGATACAGTTCAGTATTTTTAAATACCTTCACAAAGAGTCTTTGCTATTAAAGTTTCCAGATATCAACTCTTTCAGAATCCATAATTTGTGTGTTCCACACAGATGCACACAGTCATGTAGAAGCATATATGTTAGGTCTACAACTGAACCCCAATTGAGGACATTTATTTTATATGTACTATTTAAAAAATCTATAATGAACATTCACTGTGAAAGTCAATGTTAGGATAAGAGTACAGCAATGATGGCTACGTTCTTCCAAATGGAAATGAGAAGTACTTTCTTAGTAGAGCAATTTTATCATTAAAAAACTTTACCTGCAAATGAAAGAGATAAGAGATCTTTACTGTGGAACTTTTTGCTGTCAAGACAGCCTTTTCAGCCTGGTTACATTACCTGAGAAATGATAAGTAGATGAACATGGTTCTCTTGGACCAAAATAATTTTTAATAGTTATATGTACAAAAAGAATTTTCTATCCACAAAATTTCCTTTCATTTTGAAATTTCTCCATGATCTGCCACATCATTCTCTCCCTTGTCATCTTTCATTTTTCCCTTCTAATCTGGTTTTCTGTTTTTCCGTGTAATATCATTTAATAGACTGCCTAGAAATTTATTCCTGACTTGAGTGAAATCATCTTCAAATAGTTCTAGAAACTTGCTAACATCTGACTTCCCAAGGTTAAGGTTTTCAGGCATATCTGTCATTGCCCAATGGCTATAACTCATGAGAAATATGCATGAAATGAGAATATTTTGATGAATTTGTCATTGCTACAAAGCTAATCATATGAAAGAGTAGGTCAGTAACCTGGATATGAACTAGATTACAGTGTATGGAGAAATAGGAGAGTGAAAACATTTTGCAGAATAAGTAAATAGGAAATCAGTAGAGTACACTCAACATGAGCACAAATTCAAACAAAAAGATGGGAAGCGTCATTTTTCACTTGGATTCTCATCCCCTGTTGTATTTAGCATCTTGCAACATTCTATTGTGCATTGAATATTTGAGTTAAAACCTCAAAACTTAGAATTTTCTAAAGATACAAGCCATAATTTTCCCATCAGGTCATTTACTTATTGAATCAGATGGCCAATATCGAGATTTCTTCCCTATTATTTCAGGGGTCATTATGTATGTCCCAAATTGACTAATTTCTAATCAGTGATTTTGACTTCAGTATCTCTTTCCTCTGATTACACGTGTTGATTTCCAAACGCCAGTGTGAAATGTCCCTCTTCCTGACCTAAACTAAGACTCCTTGATCTTCTTGACCCCCATTCAGTGATACATATCAGCTAAGAACTGGAAGCAGAGTTTATTTTACAAAGTAGTCTTGAATTTCTTCAAATTATGATTAATCCTGTGATAGTTTTTCCAGTACAAAATTGCAAGCATGTATATACACACACGTATACCTATATACTATGTGTATGCATGCATGTGTGTGTGTGTATATATATAGTCAGAACAATGAGCATGAATGTAGTGATTTCAGACCAAGGAAATAATCATAAATATTTTAATATTATAAAATGTTTTACTTTTGACCAAAGTCTAGATACACACACTTTATATATGTGTGTGTATATATGTATATGTATATATATACACACATGCATATATATATAATATAGATTATGACAATCTACAGAAATTCACTACTGTTTAAAATTTTAGTTAGAAACTCTCATGTGAGATGATAAACAACAAAAAACACTTTACAACATGAAATTTATTTTTTACATGAAATTTATTTTGTAGAAACCTGATAAAACAGCTGATTATTTAGGTAAAAAGTTGAATTTTGCTCAAAAGTTTTACTCCTTCATCCAAATACTTTCATGGAAAGAGATCTATGATATTGATTTTCACTAATTATAACTATATCTTAATCTTTATTATCTAGTATTTTTATTAGAAAGTACTTACTGATTTGAGATGTCTATTTGCCTGCAATATTACATGAACTTTCAGATAGTATAAGGATGAATCTCCTAACTTATCTGGGGATTTTGGTTAGTGAGGGTAATGGACTTCTATTAGTTTTTCTCACTATAAAACCTACTGCTAAGTATTTATGCTGCAATTTTTTGGGGTCAAATTATTTTATCTTTTTCCTTTTAGTCACCCAGTAGAATTTATTAGTAATATTTTTAATTATGTGTATATATATTTATGTATAATTATGTATAAATAAATATGTATAACTTTGAGGAGAACTCCAAAGTTCTCCCACCACTGTATCACCCATTAATCACACCATGATCCCTTGTGCTCATTCCCACCTGATTTTGACCTTCCTCCCTTGCTGTATTGCTTAGTTCTATTATCAGTTAAGCATTTTTTTAAAAATCAAGATCCATTGAAAGCACCACATCTGCCTGGTTTTCTCTTTGCTAGTCCACAAGTGTGCCAGTGAGAACCAGCAAGTGACAAAGTCCACTGTGTGTTTAGGAGTTCTTCATTTTTCCATGCTGCCAAGTCTTTGTTCAGTTGTTTTATATTCTCTCATAATTCTCCTGGTATTTCTAGCCATATTTAAATGTAGTCCTCTTTGGGTGTTTTTAAGAGACATTAAATTAAACGTTCTGTATTTCATTCCACACTGTATGTCCCATGTTTTAGCTATTCTTTCATATGTTAAGTTTAATTTTAATGATTCATATTTCCAGAATGATAGCTAGATCAGCAATTTGAAATGTTCATATTTTAGAATTTGTAATGTTTATTATTACTACATGTACTTTTTCCTATTTCTAAAGATAAAACACTATTGTCAACATTTTTAAAATATAAAGATTAAGTTGGTTGTTTATAAATCTTGCACATTATATAAGCTTGCCCCTATACATTTAAAATTAAATTCATGAAAATACTAGCAAAGATTTTGCTCACATCATTCCTTTCCTTCGTTTTTTAAAGTGATCAAGTCCCTAATGAATTTTCCATTGTGTTCTAATTCTCTCAAGTGAATTACCTCAGGTTGATTTGGTGAGCTATTCTTTTGCCTACCATGTATCATGTAATGCAGGTAGTCTAGAGCATTGATATTTCACAAATAATATAGCATCTACTTAAATTTTCAAGTTGAAATACCTTGGATATAAACAGGTGGATATCCTGTGTTTTTTCAAAGAGAGTAGTGAAAGTTCAGATCCATTTGCAGCATTATATTTAGCACTCCCTCTATTAGGCTGGGAAATAAATTTCTTAAGGTACTATATTTAAAAAAATAAATATTTTATAAAATCACTTTCACTGATTTGAGTGGGTAGATTCCCATTAGTGCAAACATCAAGCTGTGTTTTGAATGATAGTTTGCTCCTTCACTTAGTAGCATTAAATATATATTCTATCCCTTCTGACTATTGAGCCAAAACCCAGGCAGTGAAAATCACCAGCCATTCAAATTAAGACCATAGAAGCAGAATCATTCTAAATTAAGCATAAAATCATTAAATTTTAGGAATATTAGATACTGTTAAAGCACTCTTTAGGAGTGAGAGTAGAGAGACCAAAGACCAAAACATATATGTTGCTGGTTATTTTGTTTTCATAATCTTGATTTTCAGCTCAATTTATTTCCTCACATTATGTAAGATTTGATTTCCTAAGAGAGCAGATAATCATCAGAGTGCTAAATAATATTCCTTAATGAGCACTTAGCATTTGTGTTTCTAAATATAATATGTACAAATAAGTGCTCACTCTTTCAAGGAAAACCTAAGATCCTTTTAAAAGTACAGGGTTTTATTTTAAATTGTTCAAAGTTTCATGTTGCTAGTGGGGATTAAAAGAAAAGGAATTATTCAAATTATATAGTGGCCTTCAATTCCTTAAAATTTTCTGATTTGGTACCGGCAATGAGAAACAAAGGTCATCACTTTTAGTCAAACCTTCCCAAGTAAAATTAAAAAAAAAAAAAAAAAAAAGCACACAATACCTCCAAGTCTGGGGCTTTAGTTAAGCTAAATGGCCTATAAATATCATTGTCTTGGTTTTATGGAAGTTTAGACTGCACAGAAACAATGTTTATCTAGCCATCAATTTATAGAATCTTGAATTGAAAGCTACCATGTCCTTTGATATATGATGAACCTGTGGTCCTAAAAAACAAGGAACTTCTGCTAGGACCTTGGCGGGCCGGGGGTGGGGGGTGGGGGGGGAAGGAGAATGATTTAAAGTTCTGTCTCCACTAAATTTGATTATATTTGGTAGGTTATATTTATCCATTAGCTTCAGTTTGTTTTTTTTTTTTTTTTTCATTTATAAAATGATGAAAAATGAAGGAAAACTGAGTCTTATAAATATTAAAAACCTTCTTCTGTAGTGCCATTTTAATATAATTTATGTTTTGGCTGAATAAGCAACTCACTATACAATACATTTGAAAACCCTATTGTTGATTTCTGTGCTTCAAGCATGGACATTATTACAATTTAGAGATAATTATTTTCTCTCTAGACTCTCAGAACTAAATATCTAACATATATTCAGCATCTCCATTCAAATGTCCTGAAAGAACCTCAACCACAGTGTAAATTATAAAGAAAATATAGGTTTATTTTTTAGTAAACAACACAGTTTCTATCCATGTAACCCAAGTTTCAATAACTATTAATAGTTCTCAATTTCTTGAACCAAATGTTGTTGAGTTGACCTCTTGGATTGAAATCTCTAAAACTGCCACAATTTCCCTCTTTATAGCTATGATCCTAGTTTACATCAACTGCATTTCTTAATTGAATTAATATTCCAACCACAGAGGGGTCTCTCTATCACTATAGTTTTATCAATTCTACAGATTGCCACCAGTTTTAACCCATTCAAAAATTATAATCTTTGAGCTTAATATGCAAATCAGAATTTTACCAGCCTACCTGAAGTTGTAAAGTAGGCTCACATTTTCCATATATAAAATCCAAAATCTTTCATAGTTCTGTTATGAAATTGATATTTGTGTCCCCAAGTTTCCAGTGTAAGCTTTAACCCCTAGTGTGACCACATTAGGATGTAGTAACTTTGGGAGATTTCAAGTTTAAATAGCTTATATTGGTAAAGTCTCCATGATAGGATTAGTGTCCTTAGAAGGAGTGGATGAGACACCAGTCTTCCCATCTCCATTGAGGACAAGAGAGAAAAAAGCAACCTGCCAGATAGGAAGAGGGTGCTCATCTGGAACTAAATCTTGGTATTGGACTCCCTAAACACCAGAATGTGAAAAACAAATATCTCTTTAAGTAACTTGTTCCACAGTAAATTGGTGTATTAGCCTGGCAAGACTAAGAAAATGCAGAGTATAGAACAAATGCTGCTGCTGCTATAACCAATACCAATGAATTTGAATGTGGCTTTGGAACTAAGCAGTGTGTAGTGGCTGGAAGAATGTTATCTGAACATGCCCCTCTACCCTAACCCAAGTCATGAATTTAGGTAGACACCAGTGTATTATAACATATAGTGGAATGAAATGTAACAGATCAAACGAGCTAGTTCTAAAGGCACAGGTATAATCAGATTTCATAGCACCTATCTCTTCCATACCTCCTCTCTCCCAGCTTCCGTCTGTAGCTTTATAGGAAGTTCCTTACGTCCAGTTGACTAAGAAAGAAACAATATGCTGGAATTTTGCATAGTTGCAGCACAACATCCTCTTAATCATGGCTGAGCCTGGAGGACATTGGAACAAAAAATATTCCCAAAGGACCGAAATTTAAGCACACTAGTTGGTTGTGTAGACAAAAATCTACACTGAGTCATCATTGGTAAATGAAGTTATATGGGATGTTCAGAAATTTGGAATGAATGTGACTGACAAAACATAACAAAGACATTTTCATTGTTTGAACATATTACCAGCACAGCTTTGTAAATGGTCTTATTTCTAGTTTTGCTTGGTCTAATTAATTTTCTAAAACATAACTTGAAAGACCTTCAAACATCTATCTGATTATTTCATTGCTTTGAGTGAAATCCTAAAAAAGATTTCAAATTCTATTAAATAAACTTCAACTCTTTTCACAGCTTATTTATCCAAATCATTATTGTTTATGGACTCCAGTTCGTCTCTCTACCCTTATATCTCATTATCTCTATTAAAACCAATGTATTTTATTTTCCATTTATATATACATCTCCATCTTCCTGGAATCTTCTGGACAGACACCATGACTATTTAAATAATTGGTATTTATTAAATAACTGGTATTATTAAATAACTGGTATTTATTTCCTTTGTGAAGAATATTTGACCAATTTTCCCATTTTCAGAGAGGTATCTCTTTTACATATATTAATGTTACACATTATGGGTGTATATACGCACACACAGATATACATATACTCATACAACAACACCCCCTATATATATACATATAGATGTGTTTATATATTTGTGTGTGTATATATATATATATGTATATACATATATATATACAAATATATGTATATATATGTATATATATGTATATATATGTATATATATATGTGTGTGTGTATATATATATATATATATATATATATATATATTTCCCCCCCCCCCATGGGCAACTCACTACTTACCCAGATGACTTATTCATGCTTCAGATATTACTAGGCTCAGTTTTCCAGGGGTTAAAAAAAAAATCTCACTTTCGCCTACTACTGCCTGGATTTAGCTTCTTTGCAGGACAATTCAGAAGAGTATTAATAATTATTTTTTCAATGAAGACTACTGAAGAGTAAGCCTCATCATTTAGTTCTAGCAAGGTAATGAAAAATGAATCTAACAAAACTGATTAAATTGTAGGTATCTATAGTCAACTGTAGAGTCCCTTTATGAGTTCATGTGAATATATTTTCTAGAAACCATGAAATTTCAAAGCTGACAGGGTCTCAAAAAACACTTATTCTTAAGTCTCAAAGTAGCTACTAAGTTATAACATTCATGCTTTAGCATGTCCAATCACTTTAAGATCAACATCTCACTAAGACAATTCATTCCAACATCAGATATTTCAAGTGGATATCAAGTCAGAAATTCTCTTTCTATAGTTTACCTTAGTTCTAATCATAAAAGGTTATATTTTGCAAGTTCAATTCCTCTTTTAACTGTCCTTTCAGTATTTAAAGACTATGACTGATGCTCTTCACTTTAACTCCTTTAAAATGCGTTTTCATATCAAAAATAAAAATAATCATTGCTCTGGAAAAATAATAAGAATGAAAAAGAGAGTTGGATATTTATTTGAAAGAAAGGGGTAGAGTAGAGTGAAAATAAAAGTCCGGTGTATTATTTGTTTTAAACATCAAAATTAAGGAACATTGTGGCCTCTATAATGAAGGATACCTTTCTCCTTGAGAAATTAAATAACCATATATATGTATTTATATGTATATTACATATAGGTATATATTATACATATATGTATACATATAGACTATATTGTATATATAATATGCAACTAAATAGCGATATATAAAACTGATAAAATAAGCTGTTGACCTTTCTTAGGAGAAATAAAATGTTATTTTCAGATGATAAATCTTTTAACTTGAGTAATATTTCACAATTATTTTTAGATTATTTCCCTCATAATCATTATTACCTATTCTTGACATACATCACCAGTGAATTTTAGAAAAGTAAAATCCAACAGCTTTTGGATATTTTCACCTTGCACTTTTGGAATTTGTTTGGATGGCTAAAGTAAGCAGATGTTTGTTTGCATCATGGAAATACCAAAGCAGATTCAAAACCCAGTGCAAGTGACCCTGAATATTCATCATACTCATCAGTCATAAAAGGCAAAGGCAAGAGTGATCATGTTAATTAGCCCCAGACATCTGGTGCTCAGGATCATTGTGTGGTTGTAGGGATGTTCTAGGTAGCTTTGAGTCTAGAAAAATTAGAGATTAAAAAAAAAACCAAAACATTGTGTCTGTATGTACTGCTTATGAACAACAACAAAAAGTCAATGTTAATGACAACATTCATGTTTATCTTAATTTCCTTTTGCATACTTTTAATACAGGTGATACAAATTGATATATCTGTTATGAGATAACTTACTTTCGTTAACATATTTTGGCAACATTGTTATGAAACAAAGATTTGACTGTTATAGGATCAAACAAGAAACATCACACTATTCATAAGGAATGCAGTGCCACTGATTGCAATGTCAAATGAAAATGCCTAAAGAAAAGAAAAACAGCCATAGAATTAATCATTATCAAGAACTAGCTTTTAATATCAGAATGAAACAGTATTATGACTTAATTACTCACTGTAATTTTCATATAGTATAAATAGCAAAGGATATCTTTACTATTTATTCTGGAATACCTGGTGCAAAATAAAGAAAATTTCTACAAGAGTATTTAAAGGAAGATTTCAGAAAGCTTAGTTTTTGTTCACTTGAGAAAAACAAAAATTTTTTATTATAGTAATAATAATTCACACCAAATTCACACTGAACATAAGAATGGGGAAATCAGTGTATTCCAAATTCATACTAGACATATGAATGGGGAAATCCATGTCTTTATCCTCATGTTTTTGCTTTACATTCTAGTTTTATGCTGTGTAATAATATATGGAAAATATCAGTGCATATACCAAACCATTTTGCTTCCAATTTTATATAATCCCAATAACATCCCTGTATGACAGGTATCATTAGCCTATCTTACACAAGAAGAAGCAGAAGCTCAGAGATATTAAACAACTAAGAAAGATCCTGTAAATTATAAACAGTATGGCCTGTATCCAAACATGGGCTGTCTGACTTCAATATCGCTTTAAATATTAGAGATTGCTAAAGACAATGGTGTAACTTACCCCCGTGTAACTATGTCCAATGTCTTACATCGTAATATCATAAACCATGACTCAATATTATTTTTTTATTTAAAGGATATCTGTAAACATATTCAGTATTGTGAGGAAAAGGTTTATTATTAAATACTAAATCTACTTCATGACAACAATTAAATGAATGAACATATTTGTGTCCCTACTTTATTTACAAAAACCATCAGTGCATAAAATTTGACTTGCAAAACATAGTTCTATGACTGTGATTTCATACCATTTCATGAAATGTTCAGTTCGACAAATGAAAAATATTCCACACAACAGAGTATCAATCTATGTAAAAACAGTTCTTTATATCAGTTAATCATAGTATCAGGAGTCAGCATGAAAATCTTAATGACATTTATAAAACCAGTTCTCAAACTTAATTCAGAAACCCACAACCCTATCCTGGGTGGGGTCATAGGGCAGAAGTATACTCAGTTACCTGAGAATATTCTGGGAACTTTTACCAAGCTTTCTCTCTGCTACTATTACAGCTATCTTATGTGTTATAGCATGAGCTCTTGGAGTCAAACATATATTTCAAAATCTAAAAATAGACTGATAAATAACATGATAGCACTGTGCCTCTGTTGTGACAGAAATAGACATACATAATATATAAATAAATGGATATTTAGAAGAGATAGGTGGCTACAAATCAATAACTACGTAAAATTGTATTAATTTTTAGTGCCGATTATTTTTCAAATAAAAGAGGCACCATCATTTGATAACAGTGATTCAGAAGTTTTGCCTTAGAGATAAAATATTTCTTTGAAAAAGTAATTACCAGCCAAAACAAGTATTTAATTTAAAGGAAACTGACCTCCAGAAGGTCAAGCAACTCTTGTTTCTCTCTGATGATCTGACTTTATGCTCATCTATATCCACACATCAAGTGAGATTTATATATTCTTCAATTTTATTAGACCTTCAGATCTGCAGAAATTGCTAAGTTCCAATTTATGTTAGCAAGTAAAGATACAATTAAAAATAGAAATTATTTTATTTTTATCATTTGATAATAGTTTGATGAATTCAGCGTTGTTTTTATAAAATTGGGTTCTGATTTAATTAAAATTTATACATTCTTTTCAAAATTTCTGGTAAAATTACATGTTAAATTGACTTTATTACTAATTTTAGAGTTCTAGGACACATTTCTAATAAGTAAATTTTGTATGTGTGCATGCATACACCGCATATAGAAGTTTTTACTTCTTATACTTTCCTTTCTTTTATCTCCTTACATCATTTTGTACTGATTTGTGACACAATGAGATACCTGATGAAACATGACATGTTTAATTAACTGTTTAATATCACTCTTCCATGATAGATTAGGAAATCTATGAAGGTAGGAATGATATTTTTCTTGTTTTCTGCCGTATTTTCAGACATAAATACAATATATGAGACATAGTAACCATTTAATAAATAATTGTTGACATAATAAATTAAGCAATCTGCTTTCTTTTATTTAGGTGAAATATAAAGAACAATACTGGAACACCAAACACTCTACACAAATAATCTTCAGTAAGTAAAGTCTGTGAAGAGGTAATATCTCATTTCATTTTTTGACTGATCTTAACATTTTCTTTCTGAAGAATACTGATAATCCATCCTAACAAGCATGAGCCAGATAGAAAAGAATGCATTCATTTAGATCCTGCACTTTGTCAAAGAAGAACATCAGTCTTCAGCTCCTGTCAGCTTAGATGGCTGCACTGAGACAGCTCAGTTAAGCCTTTGATAGAGTATCAAGTAGATTGCCACTTTGGGGTACTGGATCAATAATAATAATTCCTTGTATTTGTGTAGCAAGCACTTACATTTCCAAAAAGTACTTTAAGATCTATTGTCTGATTTTATCCTTACAAGGTCAGAGATGAGGGTCGAATCACCTTTTCTATTTTACAAATGGTAATAGTTCAGGACCAGAGAAGTTAACTCACATTATATTCAGCAGAGAGGAAACAAAGTAAAAAGTCCTAGTTTTGTGTGTGTATAAGTTAATTTCTTTATTCACCAGACAACCCTCCTCACAACATAAGCACCATTATGACATACACTTAGTTCTATTTATGTCCAGTATCAGAAACACATTGAATCATTTATCTACTATTCTTAATAAGGCAGGATTAAGCCTCATAGCAAATTGAATAATTTGCTACCAAATCAGAAACTCACTGTAAAGGAAGAAATGTGATAATAGTATAAACTTATAGGCCAAGGAGGCAGATAGGTAGGGACTCTATTCCCAGCAAAGAGATGCCTAAAACGTCATGGCTACATCTTAATATAAGGTTATAATATTTGGCTACCAGAGATTTTACTTTAAGAATTAGAGACAACATCTTTCAAATATATTTTAAAATTACTAACTTTTCCAATGTCTATTTGTCTCTTCTATAAATATATATATATATATATATATGATTTAATAGCATTATTTTCACTAAAATTCTGTTCCTTTGTCTTCTGATAAGGGTGACTGACACAGTTTTGACAAATGATAGGCAAAAACAATGTACTTTATAGGATTTAAATGTATGCCAGATACAGCATATATCTATTTCTTTGTCCTAATTCTTGTGTGGTACTCACTCAGAAAGATGGAATAGTCAGTCACAGGGAATATAAGATAAGGATAGTTGAAAAGGTGCTAGAAGTATCTTAAGTGCTTAATTACCTCAAGGAGTCATGTATCACCTATTAACAACCTACATTCAATATCCATTTTGTTACAAAAATATCCTTCTAGTTTTAGCCACTGTGGGGAATTTTTGTAATGGCAAAACAAAATTCCAATCTGATAACATTAATTTTATTTATTTTCTTTAAAAGTTTCATAATCCATTCATCTCAAATAATACTACTGAGGTTAACATTTTAAAATAGAAACAATGATATGTTGAATTTTGGGGGGTCAGCAACTATTCCAAGAACATTCTTTAGTCACAGACTGAGCTGCTAATGTTTCCATGATTTTGGAAATCATGGAGAACATACTCCAGGTCTAATTTGAACTCAGGTTCTAGTAGCAGTTCAGTCTGTGACTGAGCTGACTGTGACTGAGCATGTTCTTGGAATAGTTGCTGACTCAAAACAATTCAACATATCATTGTTTCTATTTTTAAATTGTCAACCTCAGTAGTGTTATTCGAGATGTTCCCCATGATTTTGAGTCCACTGGCATGTGAATGTTGGTTTTGCGATTTGCCAGATACAGCTCTAAGTGCTAGATTGACTTTATATATATTCAAATCCTTATGACACTTTTATGAGATGGAGACTACTAGTATTATATTTTACATGGGAAAAACAAACTTCAAAGAGAGGAAGAAACTCCCTAGGAACACACATATAGTGAAGATAACAGGCAGTTCAATTTGATTACAAGGTTGACCTTATGCTAAGAGAAATTTAAGTACTGCAAACAGAAAATCTTTTCAAGGAAGTCTAGAAGTTGGAAGCTATATGTGCAAAGGCCCCTCCTTTTTGAAGATAAGGTCATACTACATAAGATCTTCATTCTATTTCATTCTGTGTTTTAGAGGGTCTATGTTGACTAAATCCATAAATATCACATACTCTTGCTGTTAAGTTACTAATAATGTGACATCTCATACTGCTCAGAGCCAGGTATACTCCTTAGCATATTATGGGCATATTGCTGGTAGTAGATACTTATATTTGTAAAAATGTCCCAGTAACTAATCCTTTCACCCTTGGAAAGAGATATATCAATTTCCACTATTTAGTATAAAATTATCAGACTTATTTTGTTTTTTAAAATTCTCTCATGTGAAGCCAGACAGCAGTGTTTCTGTTTTCTTTCCCCTAGCATCTGGAATATCTATGATCAAGGATATATTTCTGTGGATTGAGAACCTAAAATGTCACCACATGCTGCTACTAATAATAACACATAATAATAACTGCTGTGAAAGTTCTTTAGCTGTCAGCTCTATTTTTATTTCATTTAAAAAATAATAATTTCAGTGCCCATTGCTGTGCCTCTGAGTGCATTTACAAATCAAAAACATATTTTACATTAAAAAAAGACACAAAAAGAGCAACATCCAGTTCATTCAGATTTCAAACCTCAGGCAAAAAAAAAATTGTCTATAGTATTAAAAATAAATAGTGGTGATTTTTAAATGATCTAGAATTAAACAGGGGACCAAAAGAGGCTAGATTTACGGAATCAAAGATGTGGGTAAATGTTCAGTTTGTTTGGTTCACCTTTCACCTGCTATATTAATAATTCCTCCTTCATGACCATGCATCAAAACACATAAAATATCCTCATGAAGTGATGCTATTTCCTTCTTCTGATAAACAATATATTATAGTTAGTTCATTCCATTTTGAGAGACAGCAAGGTGTTCATTCCATTTTAAGTCAACAGCAAGGTGTTTTGCTTGCTTGTTTCATTATTATTGTTTATTACTATGTTGAGACAAAATTGTACTTCCTGAAAAGCTTACTCAGGAGATCTGTTTTGAGTTTAAAATCAACAGCTTCTATGCAGAATTTTCCAATTATTTAGAGATAGCAAGCATCTAAATTACAAGGCTTTTCTTGATTATGTTTATATATGTGTATAGACATGTATATTTATATAATTTTAAACAACTCTAACAACATTTAGGATAGAAATTCAGTTGACTTTATAGAAGATGGTCCATGTTCAGAACTAAACAGAATTCTCCATGTGGCCTAAAGACACAACAGCTCCAAAATAATGGGGCAGTTGTCTGCTCCAGTGACCTTCTCTGTGAAGTTCTTCCACACAGAAATATATGATGGTCTGTACATACTCAACCTCAGTCATGATTCAAATGCTTTATTTAATCTAGTAGTATGGTAGGCATCTACTATTCAACCTATCCCTTCTTATCCTCTCTTCCTTCAGCTGCAGTGAGTAGACTACTGTTATAGAAATTTGGGATCTGCTTTTTCCTCTTTGGAATATGTTTAACTTCTAATATTATTTCAAATACCAATTCAGTTACTGCTTCCCTGACTTTAAGTAAAATTTCATACTATATAGTCTCATAATACCATTAATTTCTGCATACCTAAATGTAAAACATATCCACCATTGTGATTTTATATTATTCAACAACCATATGTATCTCCACTGAAATTATAAACACCATGGATCCATTATATTTTTGCTTATATGTATCCTCAGCACTGAGCTCATTTCTTGCCTCTTAAATGTTTGTTGAATAAGTTTGGATGACTTTAAGGAGAATGAAATTAGAGAATGGAGATAGGTAGCTATAGATTTAGTAGGATAAGTAAGCTTAAACCTTTCTTTGTGTATGAAGGTACACATACAAGCACCTATTGGAAGGTCAGCTTAAGGGCACCGGGAGTCCCCATCCCTGAGAAGATTAAGGATACTGGATAAGTTCTCTATGGATACCACCCAACCCAAATCTTACCCTACAGCTATAACTGAAACTGTCATGGTCAAGCTCATCACCTTGCCCACAAAACTCAACTTCGTCCACCTCACCCAGCAAAGACCTTACCTGCCTGCAGACCTTCCCTGCCACATCAGCAAAATTCAGCCCCCATGTCCCTGCCCCTATAAAAGCAGATACTAACTCCAAGTTCACAGGACTTCATTAACCCCCCACCCTGGGGTTAGTGAACCTTGCCAGTGAGCCTGCAGCAATACACTTTTCTTAATTCTATTTGGATTGCCTTCTGTTTCCTCTTTCCTCACTGTCCTTTCACCTATGTCTTATGTATGTTTATGAGTGAAGAATGGATATGAGTGGCAAGAACCAAGTTGAATCTTGGTACATAAACCATTAAACATTCTGAATTAAGCAATCTTAGACTCATGGTCCTCACTCAGATTCAAACAGTGTGGTCAAGATCCTTCATCACTCCTATACAAAAGTAGAGCTTTTACTTTCAATAGAGTCAAAACAAAGATGCCCATTAGGATTTTGAGAAGGGAAGTAGTATTGAGAATATGATAAAGATTGATAAGAGATAAAATACAGAGATAGGAATAAAATATACATTTATAAAAATCAGTACCTTTCCTTAGAGATTGAACTATCAGACTGTCATCAAGTTTAGAATTTGGAATATTACTCCGTTCCTGTATTTAGAGAAGGTCAACTAAGATTAAATGTGGAAGAAATTTAATAGCAAAACACTATATAATGGCTAAAAGAATAGACAGGAAGGAGGGAATGTAAGCAGGAAAACCTTCATGCACATCTACAAGGCTTGGGTTTGGGATAGAAAGTCTAACTTAAGAATAATTCTAAGAAGGTTTTGACCAGACTAATCGGGAGTTACTGGACTAAAGTGTGTGTGAGTCTAAGGTATAAAATGTGATGAAAACATATTTTGTTCCATCTTTCCCTACTGAATTTTGAGAAAATATATTTTTAAATTAAACATTATTTTTCATTTTTCTCCTCTGAACACAGGGCCTGAGTCCTCCATGTCTTGTTCACTCATTATCAGGTATTTTATACCTGCATTTATCAAATCCCTGATACCCAGATAACTCAGTATTAGTTTATTTAAAAATAAGAGTGGATTGGAGAAGCGCTCATTTAGGTGATGTGCAAGTACCTAAAGAGTACAGAAAGGTGCTCTGTCTAAATGCTCTGTCAGTCTGATCTTTAGCAAGAGAGAGAAATCTGGCAGTTATGTAGAGAAGTGAATATATATATTTTTAATCTAATTTATTCCTAAAGCATCCTCTCAGGGTAACACTAGTTATTAAATCTCAGGCTACA
The DNA here is from genome assembly GCA_004024945.1 of Uropsilus gracilis. NCBI lineage: Eukaryota > Metazoa > Chordata > Mammalia > Eulipotyphla > Talpidae > Uropsilus > Uropsilus gracilis. The sequence goes on along the minus strand of PVHY01014894.1, from coordinate 9,091 downwards.
TTTTGCAATTGCACAAGACTTGAAGTGAATGAGTACAAGGATCAGAAAATATAATTTCTTTCATTCTGAAAATGTAATAGCCTCCAGTATGCTATGCTCTTTGCACTTTAACTATAGGTGGAGAAACTATTGGGTATTTGTAAAACTTCAGCTTAATACTGTTTTATTAGTTTTTTACTATTAATACATGTTTTGTACTTAGTCATTTGCCAAAGTTTAAATTATAGCTATAATAAATCTTTCACATCAAATATTTCATAAAATCCTTCAATCTCAAAGCTATCATGGATGTTCCTGCTGCGAGAAGATGGGATACCAGCTGTGTGTGTAAGTGAGAAAGAGAAAGCCGTATTTTCTTCATTTTCCATTCAAAGGTTTCTATCACAGTTATAATAAAGTATCAAACTATTCAAATATTTGTTTTAAATTCTTCACTGTTCCCACTTTGCTTAACTCTAATATATAAGCCACAGAAATAAAAACCAATATTCTGTATGTAAAAAACTTGCTATTTGAGGATATATGAGAAATCACTTCAAAAACAAATTATCTGCTAAATACATAATTTCTCACTATAGAGTCCTTTATCCTTATGAATTTCAGACAGTAGTTTTTATAGACATTAAGAGTTTTTTAATCAAGAAGTCTCATAGCAGAATCCCCTTCCCTATCCTCTGCCTTCCTGTTCATGCCTCCATGGTCTTGTCCACAAGTGGACCATGGTTTTGATTTTGTCATCATTTGTCCACATGTCACTTTCTATTACTCTCAACCACTGATTAACTAAAGAGGGAATGCTGTTGCTAACTAACTCTTTGCCTCAGACACCTAGAAATACTAAAACTTTATCATATACAACTTTTCTTGCTGACTCTGTCAAGAACTTTGAAAGAAATGATTTTATGTGTTGGTTTCTATGTAGAATGACTATATAGTGCACATGTTACTGGAAAGAAAATAAATTGGGTGGTGGGTCACAGTTTTTTCCAGTGCCTTCCTCCATGCTACAAAAGAATATTTAAAGGAAAAAAACATCTCATCATATGTAGACAGCCTAATTAAACTCTTTGTAAGTTTGTATCACAATGTATGTGAATTTTATTAAGGTCATACCAGGAAGAAATCTTAACAGCGGTGAGTATTGGAATCTTGATTCTATTTTCAAGATTGATATTGAATAGCATACATAATTAAGAAGATGACAAAATATGGTGACATTAAACTTTATATAACTCACATGTGATAAGTACTTTGACTACATTGCTTTTATTAAGCCTATATTAACATTTAAGTGTTGTTTGCTTTTCTCAGAATTTTTGATGAAAGTCAATCTTTCACCAAAATCAAATAGAATCTTAAAGGTATTACATTTTAATATAGAGCAGTCAATAAGGGAGGGTGGAAAAAACAGACCAATATACCTGAAATGATGCACATAGATGCAAACATTCTTAACTAAAAATTACCAAAACCATATTCAATAAACCATAAAAAGATCATAAATCATTACATTGCTGGAAGTACATTCCTACTCTTCAAATTATACTGCAAAGCTATAATAATTAAGAGTATGGTACTGGAACAAAAATAGAAGAATGAAATAGAATTTAGAGACAGAAATAAACCCACACTTGTTAGAAAGTTAAAATATGACAAAGGAGACAACAGTAAGCATTAGAGAAAGTCCTTTCAACAAATGGCACTGGGAAAACTGGACAGGCCAGTAAAAAATGAAACTAGATCATTCTCTAATACCAGGTCAAAAAAATAACTGAAACTGGATTAAAAGCTCAGGTTTAAAATTGTACACCATAAGATAGAGAGAAAAAAAGAACAAAAAAGCATTCATAATACTGACCTTGGTAATGTCTTAGGGATCTCAACTCTAGTTGCTAAGAAAACAATAGCAAAAATAAAGTAATGAATTCCCCACCAAAAAGTCTACTACCCAGTTAAAGAAACAATATTTAAAATGAAAAAGATTTTCTACAGAATGAATAGAATCTTTGCACATCATACTTGTGAAAAGATACTAATATCCAAGATCTAAAAGATTCTACAAAGAACTCATACAGCAAGAACCAAAGAACCTGATAAAAATTCGGTATAAAAGTTAAATAGAAACCTTTCCAGAAAAGCCATACAGTAGTCTAACAGGTAAATGAAAAATGTACAACAGCACTTATCAGCAGGGAAATGAATCAAAACCTTAATGAGGTACCACATAACTCCCATGATAATTGTTCATCTCTAAACAAACAAAAACCCAAAAACAACAAATGCTGGCCAGGATGTAGAGAAAAAGTAATACTCCTAACTTCTGGTGGCAATGTATACTGATCCAAACCTTATGGAAAACATTATGGAGGTATCTCATAATATTAATTAATTATATATATATATATATATATATATATATATATATATATAATATGTACCTTATGACCTGGCAGTTATAGTGCTAAGAAGCTGCTTTAAGAATGCAAACACATTAATTCAAAGAGATACAAGCACACTATTTATAAAAGTCAAGTTATAAGAAACAAAATCAAAAGTCAAATTATAGAAACAAGTAACCAACCAATGACAGAGGAACAGATTAAGAAGGTAAGGAATATATGTGTGTGTGTGTGTGTGTGTGTGTGTGTGTGTGTGTGTGTGTGTGTGTGGAATACCATGAAAAAAAAATAAGCTCATTTGCAACAACAGGGATGGAACTGGAGGGGTTATGTAAATTGAAATAAGTCAGGAGAAAGACAAGTACCTAATGATTTTAAGTATATTTGAAATAATAGGAAACAAAACAATGGAACTGACATAACTATGTCAAAACAAACCCTAGATATATAATTGCAAAGTGGAAACTATAAGAAGGGGAGAGAGGTGTGTACCCACTCTTTTTTTAAATCTGCACATTTATTAATATTAGGCTATTTTGTCTATAATACAAAAGATTAATTTGTAGTATATTGATAAGCATACATATGATTCTTGCCTAAGAGCATTATAATCTTTTTCTAAGCGTACAGTAGATGATTCTTCAATAATCGCCATTCAAATGATTTCTGGTCAGGAAGAAGAGTAAGCTAAAGGTTACTGTCTTTTTCAATGGACATCAATCATTAACCAGTCATGTACCTATTAGCAAATTTATTTCAATATTTCTTTAATAGGCAAGCAATGAAACCATAATTCCTCAAATTCTTTCTTAAAAACAGGTTTAACACCTTATAGAGTTTTCATTTGAGTCAAATAAAAACCTTGACATATTCATTTCACATTGCTATGAAAATAGTGCTTTTAACTTTTGAAAATATGCTTTAATACTCTGTCTAACAAACGTCTTCAGCTAATAAAATAGCCCTCCAGTGATGAAGCAGGAACAAAAGACTGATCACAGGGACACAGAATAAGCTTGCAGGCAAATGGAAAATGCTCAGATTAGAAAGCAAGCTAAAACTACAGAATTAAACAAAGAGGAAATAAGGAAATTCAGGTTTAGAGCAGTGAGAGAGACTAGAAGCTCTATATCACCAAGATGGTGAGTAAGGCAGGCTTCTCATGGAGGATGTTGACAAGGAACATCAGAATGTATTACTATTTTATCATTAAGTGACATTTCAAAAATAGATGTTATAAAAAGAACATGGGGAAGTAACAAGAAAAGAAACTTATAACTAAATGTAAAACATTTCCAGGAAATATAATACTAAATTTCAGATTCATACAGGTGAACTTACTTGATCAAGCTAATTGATGATTCTCAATGATATACACCTGAAACCTATATACTGTCTTGATGCTTCTCAACAAAAGATGCAGAAGCTATGATTTCATCTTCCTCTCTTCTATGTATGCATACTAACCTGACAATTTTAGGATCAGCCTATACTGTGTCAAAATTCAGTTCTACAAAATAGATATATTTAAGCACATTGCTCAAAACAAGCAAAATACATAATTTGACTCACAGTCACACTCAAGTTTTTTGTTCACAACCAAAGGAAGCACCAACAATATTAGCTTGGTTTTTCTTCCCCAACTCTTGCTTATTTTGCTTCAGGTAAAGTAGAACAAAACATGTTAATCTTTAAGACACATGGGCCTTAAACTAGAAAAGGATTACTATCAAGTGTGGCCAGCGCACTGAATTTCTAGTAATCAATGTTCCTGACAACCAAGTGACATGATGGGCTATCCGTGAAATGAAGGAATTTCTCTGAAATGATATAAGGTGTTCTGGCTTAAAATAGAGAAAAACAAAATGTTCCCCTGTCTAACTTTCATTTTCTCATCTTTAAATATTGCTAAATAGCTTTGATATTTTAGATATAGTATGTCTTATGCAATTCTCTTCAGGTATTTTAAATATTCTATGCAAAATGGGAATAAAAATGTTAGTGAGGTAGGGTGGAAGGAAAGGGTGTAAGTTGTTAGCAAAACAAATGTATTTTTATTAGAAGTCTCCATAATAATAAGTCATATTTTGTAATTGAAACTGAGTAGTACATTTGGAAAAACAATAGTCTGGTCTCAGTAGAATCCAAACAAAATACATAAGAAAATGAAAACCCTTATAATAAAGAAAATAACCATAATATTAAATGGATAAAGCAAATGACACTGAATTTGGTGATTTATTTAAGTAGGAGCATTACCTTTGATGGCAGTGATTCTTGGAGAAGAACGGCTAAAATGGTTCAATTTAAAAATGTTCTAATTCTCAAGGACTTGACTTTGGAAGTAACTTTGAGATTTTTTTAAAAGATATAAATAGCCCCAACCACAGATGGCCAGGAAAAGAAATATGCTATGTTTTCCATTCAACTATATCATTTTTTATTATCAGATATGAAAGCAACACAGTTGAGTAAAAATATTTGGGTAAATCAATCATACATTGCTACCTTGCTTATTTAAATAGCAGCATCTTCTAATGATAGTGAGTAGATGAGCATTCCTTTTGTTCTCCTAATGCGCTATACAGGATAAAAAAAAAAAAATCAAGTATTTTAAAAGTCATGGGGGGAGAACTAATATCCAGACAGCAGCTGCAGAAGATAATGGATGGACTAACTTTTTTCATTTTTAATCACATGGACTAGATAAATAATTTACAAACCTTAAATATATAATGCTTTCAAAGAAGGGAAGTGGAGCAGGTTTTCAAAGATATTGACTTCCAAAGTGCTATATGGAGTGGCAAAGTATTAAATTTTTAAATATTCTGATCCTAATCTTTACATTACAGACTATCTGTGTATTGATTGGTGCAGTGTGTTTTCTTCTACTGAAAGCCATTTATAGATATCAATAGTGTCATTCTGGGAAATGTATTATTGCACCACCATTATCTCCACACAGAGTCAGAATCTCCTAGAGTTTGTTTTATAATGTTTTTAAGATACGAAAATCTTGATATGTGATTCCAATTTTCGTAAAAAAAAAAGTTTCCTACATATTTATTTTTTACTGGGATTAATTATCATATGAATATTCAGCTTTGAATTTGAATATTGAACCTGATAAATACAGTTTGCTAAAGCTTATTTAAGAATACAATGCAGAATTAATTTCACTTTTTTAAATCAAAGCAATGACTCTAATTATCTCAGTTCCCAAATGAAGACATTGCAAATTCATAACAAGGCCTCTCTCTTTGCTTTCTCACTCTCCTATAAAATGAGGACTTGTTATGAAAGCATTTATTGATTCATATGATAAATACTACCTAAATCTAGGTATCCAATTACTTAGAAACTTTATTCTTTAAGAAGGGTTCCATAATGTATTTCCAACTATTTATAGTGTCAGTGACCATATCAGGAATAAATCTGATATTGTCTGTAAGTATGCCTATAAACAGGAGGGGTTAATGCCTCACCTTCTATTTTTTCCTTTTCATGAAATACAAGTATCATGGGCAATGTTATAATAATACCAATTTATTGTATAATCATCAATCTCAAATGATAACATTAATTCATCCTTGACTAGTGCTAAGTAGCAATTCATTCTCAACTCTTTAGTATGCTAATATATATATATATATACATTTATAATAAATGAAAAAGAAGCAAAAGTGAAAAGAGTAGCTTTCTAAAGTAAATATAACATGGAAATACTTATAAAATCTAGTTTGGGGACGGGGACATTTAGGGCACAGGGATTTCATTATTGAATGAAATATTCGTTAATTTTGTGCTTATTGCATCTTATCATTATTGATCATGGATCTGCTCCAGTCTTCACTCTAGCCTCCTCATATCAACAACTGAGTCTTGTAGATCAGATTTCAATCCTATTGTGAAAATCTCCACAGGAAGTTTCCATATTCTTTTTGAGTAGATAGTAATGTAACATCCAGCTCCACATTATCTTTCATTCTATAATCAGTTTCAAGGTCGTTTATTTTTATTATTCTGTTTCAATGCCTACTTCATTCACTAGACCTGTGCAATGAGGACTAGAAAATGCCTCATCCATTTCCTCCCACGCCACCCTGACTTGTCATTGAATCCTGATTTGTCATTGAATATTTGTCAATGTTTGAACAATAGATAAGCCAAACCAAACTGGTCACATAAATGAACAAATGAATGAGCAAAGTAATGTAAAATATGACTCTTAAAGATATTGAACTATTAAGTCTATTAACTTTTTAGAGATAGATTAAAATATCAACTAAGCTAAAATGATAACACTTAACCAACTTATAATTTTACAGACCCTGGGAATCCAAAATTTGATAACTAGAAAGCTTAAGCAAATAGCTAGTGGCAAAGAAATATTGATACCAGTTTGTTAGTTAAGAATTTGTGATACTACTATAAAAGGATTTGTTCATTTTTTCACAAACACTATATGCATAACACCAATTGCTCAAAAGAACTTCAATTTTTAAGCAGTATTCCAATTAGCACATTTCCCAAATGCTTATGTGTTGATGACAAGAGGAGGTGTAACTGCATTCTGCCTTAAAATGGGCATCAGGTTAATGGTAAAAATACTTTCAATACTATATAATTTTATCCAATGCAAATGAAGATGTTTATTTTTCAAAGTATTGAATGGCTGAAAGGTATATTAGCCTTGCAATTCCCTTTCCTATGTGCAGAGCAGTCTGCTGACTGATTTTGAAATTCCATATATTTTAATATATGCCGCTACTTGATGTTGTGCCATCTTATACATTTTAAATAAATGTTTCATCTTCTCTCTCTGCTAGAAGGTGGTTTTACCCTGAAGGGCATCATTTTATGAATTCAATAGCAAATACTACCTTAGGCTCAGAAGGGGCCTTGGAGCCTTTTCTTGATCTATTCTTGAATGTTCAACAGGAAACTACCTTAGCCATTACATAAACAAGTGCTGGCTCATGTGTGGACACCCTAATGAATTCAGTACAGGCCTAATGAAAATTAAGCAGTAGACAAAGTTGAATCATCTCAAGCTTGTTGTTTTAGTTCCTTTCATTCCAAATATTCCACAGATGCTGAGTGTGGCAGAATGCAGAAGTGATAGCTTGAGTTGATTTAGAGATACAGAGAGCAGTATAAAGAAATATGAGGACCTGTGATGGGAACTTGGCAGTTCAGCAACCACTTTTTACCTTAAAAAGAGCAGAAGGTTTATAGGTATACATTCAAATTTTAAAAAGGAGAGAAATACATTATTATCTCCCAAATGCCAGTACAGATATTAGCTGTATACCCAATTATAATCTTCTCGTGCATTTTAGGGTCATTTCTCCCAAACTTATCTTTTATCTGCATTTCCTGAATATTTTAACTTTTATATTTACTTCTCTAATGTATAATCTCAGACTTCTTCTCCCTGCTCAGCTCTGCCCTTTCCTTGGTGGGGAAGGGAATGTGGAACCCCCTTTTCCTGGAGACCACCCTGCTACACTTTTTGTACCAAACTATGGACAGTGCATTTTAGAAGATACTCTCATTTTATTCAGCTTTTATTTTATTTTTCATATGTTGCAATTCTTATTCATAAGAAAATGAAATCTTATCTATGCTGAAGACAGAATGCTGAACATACAGTTCAGCATTCTACATATTTCCACTGCTCATTAAAGAAACAACTTTCTTTACTGATTTTTTATGTAAATATATATTTAGTTCTTTATCTATATACTTGAATATAAACATGAAGCATATGAAAGAATATCCTTATTATTCACACTGAAACAAAACAAAATTTCATATCTTGCATCTAGAGTAAGCTATCTAAGTGAGCTGGTTCATGGTGACTACTTTAGAAGTAAAAATAAAACAAATACATCATAAACTTTAAATGGGGCTGACTACATTATTTGTGACATCTATAACAAAATAAAAATGTGGAGTCTGGTTCAAAAGTTAATTTCAAGATAATAGCAGCTAAATATTAAACCAAGTAAGGATTCCTCCTATATTTAGGGGTTCTCTGTGATTATACATATTACATACCCATATGACTTGAATATTACTATCATTTTATATTAAATAATAAGGATGATTTCTTTAAGTCATACACCTTTTAAAGTGGTAGAGTAATTAATAACTCTAAAGGAAGTTCTCTGGTTAGGTTTAGCCTTTATGCATTTGATATTTAAGCAATTGAAATGATACTGGCTGCTTGATGAAAATATTTGATTAATAGATTTGAATGAAATCTATTACGATTTCATCTATTAGATGTTGATTTCATCTATTAGATGTTAATTGAAACAAGCACAAGTGGTATAAAAATAACACTCCATAAATAATTTTAAGATTTTTTCAGAAAAAGTAATAGAAATGCCAGAAGTATTTGAGACTTTTTGCATTTAGAAGTGTTTTAAACTGATAGGTTAAAAATATATGACCTATGTGAAGAGTAATAGCACAAATGAAATTTTCAGCCATCCCTAAACAATGAATTTTGTGAGAGATGAGATGTTGAGGTGAAAATAACTTGTGATTAACTCTACAGTAGAAGCAAGGGGAAATGTAGCTTTTTTTTTAAACATCAATGAAATGTAGTTAAAAGCAATATGACAATATGGATTTTCATTTCTGTTCTTGCTAGCATATATATATATATATATATATATATA
>PVHY01014893.1:5362-37385 GCA_004024945.1 Uropsilus gracilis | reverse complement strand
TTATTCAAATCACTGTGGAAAAGGACATGACCCTTAATTACTCATGAGGCAAATTCAGCAAGTTAAGGTTCCCTAAGCTTATGAACTATTCTGAGGGCTTACAGGTTCCATGTGGATAGTTATTTTTATTTATTTATCTATTTTTTGAGGCTAGGTCTATTTTTGCCTGTGGAACCGCAGGCTCATGTTGCCTGGGGTACCACAGACTCAAGCAATCCCCAGCCTCAGCTTCCCATGTAGCTGGGATTACAGGCATGTGCCACCATGCTCAGCTGTATTTTTTTGGAACTAGGTCTTGCTATGTGCCCCTGGCTGGACTCGAACTGCAATCCCTGGCCCCAGCCGTGGCTTCCTAGGCTGCAACTTACAGGCATGTGCCACCATGCCTGGCCTCATGTGGATAGGTATATTTGTTTCTAAACTCTGATTTTATCACTACAATTCTTATGAGCCAACATTTTTAGTTTATCCCCAAAAGGTACATGGTACTTCATCACTGTCTGTGGTTTTTACTATAATTTTGATCATTTCCAAACTAGGCTTTAAACCCTCCCAAGGCATTCTAAATCATACTTTATCAGTTCTGTCTAAACCTTTACGAGCAGGAACTGAGTGGAAAACCAAAGGGTCTCTGCTTAGGCACATTTTCTGTCAACAGAAAAATCTTAAACAGCTTAAAAATCGTTGAGTGCTATAATAGATAAAAATATCAATTTCATAAGGATCTCAGTCTTCCAAAACGCAGGATATAGGTTTTAATACATTTATTATATATATTGTCTCTGCACTATCCTTCCAGAAAGAAGTATCTTAGAGCTCATGGATTTATCTCAGGTTAAATGATTCTTTCCAACTACTCATGATTTTAAAGTTATAAATTCAAAAAGTAAGTTAAACAGATTTCTACCATATATAAATATTATCTGAGTTAGTGGTTCAAAATCTCTTTCATACCTGTCAATGGGGTCTTCAAAAATTTTCTGCAGCCCAGAAGAGAGGCTTCCACTGACATTTGGACTGGAGTTATGTTCAGTGAAGCGTCTCAGTTGTTGCTGTATGGGCGTAGGGTTAGTCAGAGACTTGGTAATATCAGCAAGAACACGAGGGAGAGGTCCCAATTTTGCCACGGTCGCCTGTAGGAAGGAATTTTCACCCTAATTGGATAATAAGCATTGCGATATCCACCACAGATTGTTTTGGGGACATGATGCCCATTGATGGAGGGGTGTAGGTTGGAGGGAAGGGTAGGTATATGGGAGTAGCAGGTTCATAATGCATTGTTATGGAGCAGCGGAACCATGGCGTCGAGATGAATGGAGGAGGCGAAACAAGGTGCAGCAGACATTGAGGAAAGAAAGGAAATATAAATTAGATTTATGCAAATAAAAATTAAAAGTCATGCTCAAAACAATCAAACTATTGCCATTCCAACTAAAATAAGACATGCAAAGCAAACTAAATCTTTGGGATGCTAGTAGATCAGGATGGGGTGGGCAAGGGAAGAACCAAACACCTTCTAACCAAAAGGGATTTCAAGACCAGAGGATGGGCTAGTGTGATGAAATTTCCAAAGAAAATGGGTCATGTGAGGAAAGAAATGCATGCCAACAGACAAGAAGGTGCTGCATTCAGGGGTCCAGAGCACTGCAGGGCACACAAGTGATGTTGCTTCCCATTATCCCATTTAATCTTGGGAACCCCAAACTTTTGCCAGCTGAGTTTGTATCAGCAAGATGATTTTTTCAAAAATAGCAAACAAGGTAAAACCTCTCTATGTGACATGTCCAGATGTAGTCTTGGTTCCCATGACCCAACAGAAAGGAGAGAGTGTGTTTATATAGCAAAGTCTATTAAAAGGACGTGACCCTGGGAAAACCATGCCTATTTCACAAGCTAAGGATATCTGCATCCTGCTGACATAGTTACTCAAAAGAGGGTAAGTTTTTTAGTACTTATTTTATCTTAATAATTTTTCATTCATAAATCCTTATTCTCATAGGGTCTTTTGGGACCCTTCAATAGTTAGGCAGTTTTAAATGACTGCCTCTGGGTCTTTGTCTTTTCAACCAATAGATTTCTCAACCCTACTTGTTTGGGCACAATGCCATCTGAAGAATGCCTTTACTAAGGAACTCTCTTGAGCCATGATTCCTATTCAGGAATTTATCCTCAGTATATCTGTAATTCAAATCTAGTTAGCATTTCTAATAGGGAAAAGGATCTTTGACAATAAGGAATCCTTCCCTATTTTAAAAATGTTTCAAGCACAAGTGGATATTCTTTTACATTTCTTCAGGAAAGTAGTCTACTTTGTAAATATGTTTTTCTCCCTATCCCCCAATTTTTGAAAGGTAATAGGAAAATGGAGAAAAACAAATCAATAAATTCTTATTATAGAAAAAATAACTTTGTCCTTTGAAGTAATTCTAACATACCACCATGTATTTACCTGTAGCAAACAAAAACGTTAATAAATGTGATTAAACTAGCTACAATCTGCTAAACTATTTCCATTATAAAATGTAATCCTCTTTGCAAAATCCCAGAATAAATAATTGCCATGGTATACATTTAGTTATTAATATGATCGATAATAAAATTCTTAGCTTATGTGTAGGAATATTTATTTATTTATTTAGAGACTAGGTCTTGCTATTTTTGCCCATAGAACCACAGACTCACATTGCCTGGGGTACCATGGACTCAAGCAATCCCCAGCCTCAGCTTCCCAAGTAGCTGGGATTACAGGCACGTGCCACTGTGTCCAGCTATTTTTGGGGACTAGGTTTTACTATGTGCCCCAGCAGGACTCAAACCGCGATCCTTAGCCCTGGCAGTGGCTTCCTAGGCTGCTGCTTACCGGCATGTGCCACTATGCCCAGCGGGTAGGAAAATTTATTAAAAAGAGAATTGTTTTTTATATTTTTAACTCATATCTGTAGAGAAAGAAAACATTAGGATTTCCAGATTCCAGCTATAATAAGTCTTATGATTTGCATAATAAAAGAAAAAATCTCATGGGTAAAGCTTATTAAATATGAAAGTCTCAGTATTTGTCTAATTCCACACTACTGTTAGAAATTACTATGAGTTTTTATCTGATTCTGCAATACATGAGTAAGGCTGCATACACCAATATTTGGTATTAGATTCTGAGTAAGTTTTTAGATATGTTATAGATGATAATTGATTCATATATAGTATATAAACTTTGTTATTCAGGTGATTACTTTAGAATGCTAATAATTTCATGGTTTTCTAGAATTTCATGGCTTACAGGTCACATATTTTACTCAGAAATCATAACTGTTTATTTTCCGACCTCTAGGACAAAGGGTTTCTTTCAATGAGCACAAGTGTGGCTGCTATTACTCTCTAGGCACTCTACAGAATTCAGGTACCTTAGGTTCACTATCTTCCATCTCCTATTATCTTTCCAGTGTACTTTACCTTATCAAGTTGGGAAACTACTTCCCACAGTAAGGAATGCAAAACTGAAAGCTCCCGGCCCAGATCAATATAACCATCAAAGCCTGGGGTGTTAGAGATGGTGTCTGGATTAGAGATTTCCAAAAGAAAGCGCTTCATTCCACCCCATTCGTGTTCTAAAAAATCATTCATGAATGCCATGTATTCTTCTTTGTTACCGAATCTGAAGTAAAGGGAGAGGAAAAAGAGAAAGAATATATTCAGGAAAAGAGAGGCGATCCATTCTGAATTGATTTTACACAGAACTCTAAAATTTTCTTGTTTTTAGAGGGCTAATGACCAATTTGTTTATCATCTAGAAGTGACAAATGCACTTTCTTAATATTACTTTAATAGTAAAAACTCTTCACCCCTGGTGTTTAAAGGTAATATAGCCTTCCTTTATCTAACAAATACTCATCAGTATAATTTTCCATATTGTTAACTCCTTCAAAATCTTCCAAATATATCATACTTCTTTTCTTCTCCAAGCATTATTTATGCTATTTAATTGTTAGATAAGAACTTCCCTTTTATTTCAGTTATCTAGAATCATTATCTTCAGGATCTAATTTAAGTCTATTATACTTGTTCCAAAATAAGCTAGAAGCTAGAAATATTTTTTACCATAATTAGTTCCAATGTGGGTAAATACCTGCATTGGCTAACATATAAAGTACACAAAATTAAAACAGTTCACATGTAAAAAGTCACTATTTATACTTCAAAACAACATGTCTTATTGAAGTCCTAATTTTTCCTGTCATTACAATGCTAATAAAAAATCTTTCAGCTTTAATATTGAGCCCATATGTGACCTAGTCTGACAGTGTGAATTCCTTCTTACTGAGTGTATAAAATTATTTTCCTTAAATTATAAAAATTATATAAACTTCAAAAGTAGAAAACCATGACAATGAAAAGAAAAAAAGGGTGGGTGTGCCCATTCTGCCATCCAAACATATCTGCTGTTCACATTTGAATGCATTTCACCCCCAACTGTTTTCTCCTAACTTCCTTAAGAAAGTTTTTAAAACCACCTGAAAGTTGAAAAAGTATACAATGAAAACTCATATGCCGTTCATCTACATTAACCAACTGTTAATAGTTTGCTTTCACTCTACGTATAAACATATACTTTTTTGTCAACCCATTTTAAACTAAGTTGCAGACATACCTCTAAATACATTAGCATCCATTTCTTCAGATTCAGGAATATGTCTCACATAAACCTATGCCATCACCACATTAGAATCTTAAATAACACCTCCTAAATCATCTTAACAGTTCATTTTAAATTTTGCCAATTGTCACCAAAATGACTACCGATTTTCCCCCCAAGTCATATACAATTAGTATTTAAGAACTACATTTGGTCTCACTTAATTTAGATGTTTCCCCCATCTTTTCCATGGCATTGATTGTTTTGAAGGGGCCACAATTGTCTTAGATGATGTAACCATAGAATTATTCTTCCCAACTTCTTTATGCTGGGATATGGCATATCAGGATAGACATGGTACAAATTTTTTGAAGGCCAAAGTTTTTAATACATTTTTCATTTAATATAACTATGCTATCATTTTCCATACCAGAAGATGGAAATATGTAAACACCACTGAGTTTGTAAACACTGTGGTAGCTACAAACATGCCACTGAATGCACGCATCGTAAGTTTACTGAACCATTCCTCTACAGAATGAATTTTTTTTAATAACGTCACATGATGGTTTTATAAGATGAGTGATGAGGCTCCCAACCCCCACTTATATGTGAGATATCACATAATTTTAAACAATGTTTTTAAAAAGTGGTTGTGGTACCAACACCTACTTGGCAAAGTTAGCCAAGTTCTGAATGACCTTGGCGATGAGAGTAAGGGTCCGAGAGGTACGGTCATCAGGGTATTCCTGCATGAGGTTGAAAAGACTAGGTGACATGATGGCTGGGCACAAAAAGCGCAAAAACAATGAGGCGCTGATGAGCCGCTCACTGATGTCTTGCTTGCCGCGGTTCAGGCACTGCTGCTTCCACGATGCAAACACTTCTTTCAGCTCACGAGGAAAAACACTAGGGAAGGAGGAAAAGGTCAAAATCTCTCCATAAGAGCAGATGGGGTTCCCTGTTTTGGCCAACACACCTCTGTCCCAGGGCCAGGTCTCAGTGGAGCGGTGAGTACTCTACCTGATTCACTACTGAGAGGAGGAAAACTCACAGAAGACCAGAATGAGACTGGAAACCCAAAGTTACAAAATTCAGGGGTTAGCTAAATTCAGTTTTGTAAAGTGGGAAAATGGAATTACGCTTCTGACAAAATCATCTGGTTTTAACATAGGCTCAACATAATCTCTTTAGAACTGCCAAAAATCTGCCAAGTATCACCAATTGCTGTAAGAACAATGATCAAAAATCACTAACGTATCTTTTTAACACTAGTCAGTATTTTAGAAAACCATTAAAATACTTTTCATGTCAGAGAATGTGGTATTAATATTCTGGGAAACACTACATTTATGTTCATAGTCAGCTCTGGGGAACTTCTGCTTACAAAGCAGATTTAGATTTGTAGTAGGGAAACTCTCACTTTTCCCTCTCAGCCCTTCCTTTGGTTAGGAAGTAACTGCTAACTCCATAAGCAGGAGATGAAGCACTGATATCAGCTCACCAGTAAGAGTTGATGATTTTGCAGAAAGCCAGCTCACAGCACATTTTCAGGTTGCTCTGATGGTCTATCAGTTCACTAGATGAACATTTGCTAGGGTCCACTTCACAATTCTCATCTGACTCATACAAAGCTTTGATGAACTCCCCTAGTTGAAAGAGAAGATAGACAGTATACTATACATAGTGTCTTCCTGAGTAGAATGATTTAGAATTTGGTCTGAAAATGTATTAATGGGGAATTATTTTTGAGACCAGCAGAGAGGGCACAAAAGTTTGTTCACAATGGGTTATTTATTGCTTTGGAACTAAAGAGCTACCATATTGCATATGCTTATTTTTCTTATTCTTGGAAGTGGCAAAACAGCAATCATTACCATCATCATAGTATTTATATTAAAAAATGATTTATAAAAAAACCTTTAAACAATGGCTTAAGTTTAAATCTTTTTTTTTCTGAAAACACAAACACAGTTCACAGGAACTGGATACTTTTTACAAAGTCCCTCTATAATGGAGAATAATGTCATTTTAGAATAAATGATTGAATAGCCCACTTAAGGTTTTAAATCCCAATGCTGGTGCCAAACATGGGAATAATTAAAATATATATATATATTTAATTTATAACATTATATTTAATGTTCTGCTATAGCAGAACATCTCTTTATATAATCTGCATATAGTTTTCCCAGTTAAAATTAGCTTAGACATTCTGTTCATATATTTTATCTTCCACAATATGTTCAATGTTCCTAAAACAACAAATCTTCCCTCTTTATCCTCCACTATACACAATGTCTTAGTGATAATTCTACTCTTTCATAGGTTTGTGCTTATTTGATCACAATGTTTATCTCCTTTCTAAGATGAATATTCTTAAAGGTCAGACACCATGGTCAAATCCCCATATCCTCAAATAGGTCACAGAGCAATGCAGGGGTTCAATATAACAACATGTATTCTTGGGTTTGTATACGTTTTTGAAAAAGGAGAGATCTTTCAATGATCCTTTCAAATTTGCTTATATTACTAAAGTTTCAAGATAATTATAGAGTTCATGAAAATAAACAATTTCTGCAAAACTAAGTAGTAGAAATATGAAAGCATTTTCTATCAAAATATCCCTAGTATTGAGGTAAATGAAAGCTTTTAAAAACAATTATGCCAGAAGATGTGACACAACTGCTTAGAAGAAAAATGCTTGGAGGACAGGAGAGTAGTGTACAGAAACAGTGGTTGGAATGATACAGACCTTGAATTAAGTGCTGGAAGCATCACTTAACTGATTGTGGGATCTAAGAAAGCACTGAACTAGTCCAAACTTCTGCTGCCTTATTTGTAACTCCTACTAAATAGCACTATGGTGAGGCTGAGAAAAAATGAAAATGCATGAATGGAGAAGTGTAACACAGTGCCTGACAGAAGCTCCATACAGGATGTTCAAAAAACTATGCAATTTTAAAATAACTGTTCCTAAGGTGAAATGACCAAAACTACTAAAAGACTTTTAAAAATGCTTACCAACTTTCACAAGGTTTGTATTTGACATGTTCCCAAAGTATCCTAGGTGTTTCCACCCAATAGATCTCATTTTAAGAAGCACCTAAAATTAAAACTAAGTCATCAATGTCAAATACATCATGTAAAAATTGGTCTATCTCTAAATTTATATGATAAATGTGTTCAGTTAGTTCCACCAGGTTATATGTATTCTGGGAAAACATACTAGTGAATATAGGAAATAAATATCACAGCATTCAAAGAATATTTTTCTTTATTCCTTGGAAAAGGACTCAAATAACTTGGGTGTAGAAGTAAATGGATTACCTGTAGTGGCTACATAAACAGATGAAAAAAAAAAAAAACATTTAAAATCCCCCGAATAACGAAAATGATTTTCCTTTTCCTAACTATTTAACCTATGTGCAAAATGGAAAGTACCATACTGAAGATGAGCCTTTTACAGGTTGTACCTAGAAGCTGCTTATTTGATCAAAAAATTATTGAGACAGCTTTAATAATTCATTTACATTAGCTCTCTTCCCTTGGGGCAGGGGCAGGAAAATATCAGAGCTAAAGGGAGTAGGTGCTCACTGTGTTTAAAAGTGAACTTGTGCCCAGAATGTTCTACTTTGTGTTTTCTATGTAAATAATTAACTCATTATTACCTAGAAGCCACGGTCCAAGTATAGAAGTAAGTCAGTACATTCCTGCTTCAAAAGAATGTGCTTCCACCACCAAGGATGGATATCAGGTCTCCTCAGGAACTCCCTTTCCTTACCTCACAGATGGTGTTCTGTGTGTGTCACAGGACAAAATGACATCTGATATCAATCAGAATGGTAAAAGGACTAACAGATGGATGGTTTAATTTAAGTCTGAGGTAGAGCCTGTGCAATAAACAGCAGTGTTTTAATTAAGATAAATGAAGACTGGGTAAAAGGCATGTAGATATTGTATAATCTGATTGGTAACTTTTAACTCAGTCTTCTCTGGAATTCCTCAGGTTGTCTGGGAATGGCAACTATTTTTTTTTTCTTTTGTTCAAAGTGTAGACAATATAACATATACTCAGTGGTACTTCCTAATTTTTGGTTTACTGAGACTTCACTGTGAAGTTTTTTAATGTAATACATATTACGAAATCTTCCTCAATTTTGTTAATGGAGGGTGTAGCCACAGCAAGGATAGTATCGTATGATGATACTCTTTCTCAGGTAACTGAAATATTGGAACTTTTTAGGGTTGCTATATGAAAAATCACTTGTTATGCTTTTGAAACATAAGCCTGAATTTATACTGGTTGTAAGACCTATTCCCTAAGTTGTTCTGAAAATATAACTTCTGCCATAAAACACAGGAGAAAAAAACTAGCCATTTCTTGAGAGTAGGGGATGTAAGACTAATCAGAGATACATGGTGTTAAAGGGGAAGAAAACAGTAGAATGTCTGTCCTAAAGAAGCATTCTATTTTTAATTTATGCTCTTGGAAGCAGCAGTCATTTCACCACCTTGGCCTTTTTCTTAGGTTACAAATAAGACTATAGAGATATGTGTAGGTGTAGTGTAAGCATATCAAATCTGGGTAGGTTCTTTATTGGTTCTAGCAGTTGTACAGATATGCAGGACAGGGTAGGGCAGGAGAACATCCCCAACCCCTCTTTCTTTCTTTGGCATTTTCTTCACGTTTGTTCTTTGCAATGCTTGCCTCTCTCCTCCCCATGCTCTCTGAGAGCATCACCCTGGGATGATGCCATCCTTTTATCTCCACTTTCCAGGCCCAGTACTACACACGCCCACACTCACTGGGCCCTGGCAATTACAATCATGGGAGGGAGCAATACCACAGATGCTGGTCATAGCGGCTAATGGAGGAAAATGCCTGACCAACTCATTTACCCTACAGTAGGCTACTTGAATTTCTTCCTATAAATTAATTTTCGTGTCTCATTGAGCCAAGCAACTCTTTATTCACTCTCCTATTTGAAAGACTTATATCTACTTTTCACTTTGGAAATTATTTCATTTGGAAATTCTTTTTAGAAAAAAAAGTATATTGAATGGTTGATACGGATTTTTAAGCAGTAGGTGGTGAACAAAGATTCACCTCTCTGTTCACTGAATGGAGATACATATATGTTTGAAATACTTTATCATTCTCAAAAAACAGCACAAATCATTAAAGCAAACCATGAGATAAAATTTATGGGTTGACAGTAATAGGCTCCTTATTTAAAGCAAGTTTTTATTGAGGCTGTACTAATTTTAATGTAAATGAACTTATGAATTGCTCTACCTTTCTTAATGTTAGTGAAAATTCATTTTCACTATTCTCATAAATTCCCATTAACTTTTTATGCTATTTTCAATTTTTAATTTGGTCTCTGTTCTAATTTGAACCCCAGTTATTACTAGTGACCTTTAGTTACCAAATGCAAGTCATTTTTTCTTTTAAAATCTTTATTTCCATTAATCTCTGAATCCATTGATATTTTCTTCTCTTGGTGTCTTAGACTCAGTATTCCTCCTTCCCCTCTACCCCCTTTTTTAAATCATATGTTCACATACACTCTCTCTTATCATTTATGCTTCTTTCTACACCATAAACTCAGGCATACTTCAAGATCTGTCTTTGATCCTATTCTCTTTCTGCTCTGATAACCTCATAGTTTCATTTATCCTTTCCACATGGACCCTAAATTTCCAAGAGCCAGCTAGATAGATGTCTTGGGATTTCATACTGAACTTAAAATTTCTTACTGGAAGTTCAAATTGAATACATGAGAAATAGAAATTTCATTTCCCACCTTACAAGGCTACTACTTTTATGTTCTCTACTTCTGTTAATAATCTTGTCATCTTCCCAGCTACTCACAAAGGCCCAAAATTAACTGTAATACCTCATCTCCTCCCACCCTATCAAACTGAAAAGCTGTCAAGTCCTACCGTTCAATTTCTTTCTTTAATATTTCTTCCATCTACCTTTGTTTTTTCTTGTGGATTACCTCATTCACAATCTCTTTATTTCTTGCCTTCCTTATTGCAATGGCTTTTTAACCAGTTTCTTTCAGTTGCTTTTTTTTTTTTTTAAAACCAATTCATTTTATTTACTTATTTTTTTTAGAGACTAGGTCTTGCTATGTTGCCCGGGGTAGTCCCGAACCCAGGACTCAAGTGATTGATCATTAGCCTCAGCTTCCCAGGTAGCTGGGATTACAGGCACACACCACCGTGCCCAGCACCAATTCAAATCATTCTGTTAAATTGACTCTACTAAACATATCCTGCTCAAAACTTTCAGTGGCTTGCCAATGATTACTGTAAAACCCAAACTCTTTAGCTAGACATTCAGATTCATTATGTTTTTCTTAATCCTTTTGTTTTTGTTGACTTGTCTTTTTCATCTCATTTTTTTCTGCTAATTGATTATATTTAGTATGTGACAGGTTCTCTTGAAACTGACTTTTTGTTCATATGTGGTTTTCTTCATGCTCGTTCCTATCACCTCTCTTGCCCAATCTGTTTTATATAACCTTTTCTTTCTTCAAATTACACAAACCCTAAGTGTATTTCAGAGAGGATAACTTACAAATTCCACTAGCTGGAATCAATGTTTTTATTCTTTGAAAAAGCACAAGATTTCTCTATTTTGGTATAGGGATATCCTTATTCTCTATATTATAAATTCCTTAAAGTCAAAGAAAGAATTTCTTCAACATACTTGACTGTGACATGTGATTAGTGAGACTCTGAAAGGTAGGTAGTACAAACTGAAATATGTAATAAATGCAAACTATACACTGAATTTTCAAAGTTTTGCATAAAAGCTATAAAATTCCTCATTGATCATTTTTATATTGATTTCTGTTAAATAATATTTGGGTATATTGGGTGAAATAAAATGTTATTAAAATTAATTTCACCAATTTCTCTTTATATTTTATATTGTGACAACTAGAAAATTTAAATTACTCATATATGGCTCCATTATGTTTCTATAAGATAGTACTGTTCCAGATTCTTTGAGAAGTATGGGGGACATAGGGTAAAAGAAATAGCTATGTTCTTCATGGAACTACTGTGTATTTGAGCATGATATATATGAAAGTACTTGGTCTTACTCTAGTGGTTAATGTCTGAATTTCATGACCAAATCTGAAACTGCAAGTGAGCGGCCAAGTCAGGAAGAGTTATTGGGGATAAAAATTTTAAATTGTTAAAACAAATTTAAAAAAATTCCAGATGCCTTAAAAACAGAATTTGGAAGTTGTAGGAACTGGCTAAAGTTTCTTAGTTTTTGATGTGTGATAACAAATGTGAACACTTTGGTGACATAGGTGAGGTATTTATATATTGATATATAAATGGGAGAAATAGATTACTCTCAGTGACAAACACTAATATTATAGTGCATTATTAGATCAGGAATTTGGGTATATGGGATTAGTTGATTATGCTGGGTCTTCTCTTTCTATACATATTGTAATAAATGAGTCTGCTGTCTGCTGATCTTCTATTGGTGAATACCACAAGGATGTCTTATTGCTGAAACTAAACACTGGAATCAGCTAGAACTAAATAACAAGCAGAATTTGAATCTGATTTGTGTGTCTCAAAAGGGGAAGAAAATAAAACAAATGTTTTTCTCCTCCATACCCAATGCATCATGAAGATACTGTTGTCCCACTAACTTGAGGTATTCCTCAATGGATTTGGTGGCAATGGTGTTCTCTCTGAAGATCAAGACATCATGCTCTCCGCAACGATCCACCTCAGACATCACCAAGTCGGTCAGAAAATCCTGGCAGAATAATGTTCAATCAGGCAGAAAGCAACTGAATAAATAATGTACATTAGAAGAGTGGTGAAATATCAGTGCTCCTGGGAAAGCTGCTTTAAAACTAAAGCTACCAGATTCATTTGAAAGACAGGCAGGCTGAAATTTTGGACTTACCTACCACCCCTAAATTTAAAACCCTTCAAAGATTTTCCATTGCATTTTTTGATAAAGACTGTAACTCTGAATGCAGTCTTACAAGTCTCTATATTTTCTGGCTTTTATCTACGTGGCAAGCCTCATCTTGTACCCTTCTCTGTGGACTGTGCTCTAGCTGCTGGGCCTTCCTTTAAGGTTCTTGCATACATTAAGTCTCTGTAACACACAACGTTGTCTACTCAGCACAGAGCTTGTTCACATGTTGTTCTCAGTTCTCAGGTATACTTTACTCCTACTATTGCTTCCTGTTTCCACTGTCATGGAGTTAATATCTCAGATTTGTTTGGATTTTAGTTTACATATCTTTTCCCCAATAAAGGCTTCCTTCACCAACACTGCCCCTGAACTCCATTAGTCAGGGGTTAACCAGTCCAATAACCCACATTCTCATAGTGCCATACATCTTTGTTTATTCTCTGCACTGCTCACTGTAATCATGCATTTATTTTTTCTGTAGTTATCTGATTAATACCTGTTTTCCCCAGAAGACAATATGCCCCATGAGGTCAAAGACAATGTCTATTTTTTGTTCTTCTCTATATTTTCAGGACTTAACAGTTTCTGTTATGTATTAGTTATTCACTGTATAAAAGTTATAAACTGGTTAATAGTATCTATATGGAATTTTTAAAATTCACCACTGAACTCATTTTCTAGGCTGCATGTATATGTGTATCTACATATATATATATATATGTTCTTTTGGCCATCTATCCATCCATCTACAGAAGGGTGAATGCATAAAGATAAATAAAACTCTTAATAATGTTGCTTTATTTCTAAACTGTCCTAAGAAAACTGATGCAAACTTCAATGCTTATCATTTGGTTTGAAATGTGATAACATTTAAATTAAATATTTAAAAAATAAATAAATAAAATTAAATATTTTAAACATTAACTGGATTTATTCTGTGGTAGCTCAAGGTGCAAGAGTTGTAGACTTAGAAACCTCACTACTAAAGCTCTATGTTAAGGGAATGCAGGAAACTTTGGGGGTGATGTAACACTTTGTGCTTTGCTTATTATGGTGATCTTAATAGATGCTTAATCTATCAAAATTCACTGAATTTTTTATTTTAATTTGGTATAGTTTTTAAAAAGTGTAAATTATCTTAATAAAGTTGTTAAAAAAAAAACCCTACATATATCCTGAACCTTGAGCAACTTAAGTGTAGAAAGAACACATCTGTATAATTTCAAAGATTACTCCAAGACAATGACATCTCATTCCACACTTAAAATTTTTTAATACCAGAAAACTCAAAATTATTATCAACCACCAAAATGATAATAGGAAAGCAGTTAGGCAAGGAACTAAATATTGAATATATTGATAAATCTGATTTGCATCAAGAAATCTTGAAACTCTTGACTTTATATATATATATATACACACATACACACAATTATTATTTTTGAGATTAGGTCTCACTATGTTTCCCAGGGTTGTCTTGAACCCACGGACTCAAGTGATCCCTAGCCTCAGCCTCCCAAATAGCTGGGATTACAGGCATGCGCCACTATGTTCTGCAAAAGTCTTGACTTATTATTGTCTTGTCATAAATAATTTATTCTACTTGTCAATATCTCTAGATTAAAAATGCAATTTTGTGAGGACCAATTTCCATATAAGATCATAGAGACTTGTTTGTTTTAGTAAAATGAATATGCAATTACAAGCCAGGATGATCAAAGACTCTAATCAATTGGTTTTTTACACAATTAGCATAATTCTTTTTCCAGCTTCCTGTATTTTTACATTTACACAGGCTGAAATAAGGCTATCATGAAATAGCTACCAATTATATACACATCCAATGATATTTTTATTCTAAATTTGAATTTTAGTCCCATGAAGACTTGCTAATTCCCAAAATATTTCTGGAATACCTCCTTCTATGATGAAGAGATAGATTCATCAATTAATCTTAAACAAAACATAGAGAGGAGTGAAATCACTATGCAACATACTCTAAAACTAATGATAAACAATCCTTATCACACTTTGAGATTGGCATGCCAACTGTCTTTTCTGCTTTGTCAGACAAAATGGTATCTAGGTTTTATGCAAATGAACTTTAACAACTTTTTTTGAATTTCATTTTATATTCTTAGTTTTAAAATTCCCATCTTTTTTAGATCAAAGACCTGCTGATAGGTTTTCTTCTTAATTCTTTGCTTTGTTTTGACCAAACAGCAAAGCATTTTTCTATAATTTGAACCTTGATAGTATTCATATATCTGTTCCCTCATGAAAGGCAGGGGAGCAATTTGGGGTAACACAATCATTTCACACTTACCTTGGCTCTGCCAGTACTTTGAAGAATGTGCACTAAGGCACAGGCCAACTCTTCTTTATTTCTCACACTAATTACTGGTTCCAGGACAGAACACAGCATGGTGTAGTTGCTGGTGACAAATTCTGCAAATTCTTTGTATTGCTCCATAGGCAGAATGGTGATAGTTTGGAAACGTGATTTAATCCGAATAGAAGGTCCTCCAGTCTTTCCTTTATTGGGTGTAGGCGTACTCACTGGATACCACTTTTCTACAAATTGGCGGCCAGTCACACTGGCAGTGGGGATATTGACTAAACCTACATAATTATTTTTGTCCTTTTTTTTCTTTTTTTCCACATCTTTATAAATGTGAACTGTGATGCTATGAAGAGGTGGTAGGCTGTAGAATTCAAAATGTTCACCCCAAAAAATATTGTCTGCTTTGGTCTTGCTGGTTGTACGAGCAAAGAGGGTATCATCAAGGCACAGTTCACAGAAATATTTCTTTTTAGGGGCAAGATCCTTGGCTTCAATGATCCATAAACGGAGAACATTTTCAGCTCGTCTGCAATTGTCCTATAAAGCAACAGATTTTAGTTTGAGAGAGAAATCCCAGACAGACAGTATTTTTCTCTTAAAAAACATGATGCTGATTATATAATGTAGTGAGGGCAGTTAGTAAATAATGGTTACTTACTACGAGACTGCTATCTCATTGTTTGGCAAAACAGAAAGTTTTAAGCTATCAGAATCCTAGAAAGCCCATTTTAATTGGGTTAAATCTAGAGATTTAATTTAATTGGATGAAGAAATTCTGTACTATAAGTTCCCACATAGCCAACTTAGTGAGGCAACTGAACTAGTCTTGGTAAATAAAACCAATATAAGTAGTTAAACGTTTTTCCACTGCGTATTAGCTGCTGATTTGGGTAGCTAGTTAACTTTACTTATAACTAGGTTAAGACAAGTCACTTAACTTTCCTGAATCTTTTTATCCACATTGGTAAAATAATATCTGCAATAAGATTATTTTGAACATAAATGGCATAACATGTAAATGTGTCTTTAGGGGCTCTATAAAAACCAAGACATTATTATTCTACTTACTATCAATTTATTGCTTAGAATTAAACATTTATTTTGGAGACTTAAAGCCACTTTTACCTTATTTGGCTGAACTGTCCTTCGAAGGTTTTCCATCCACTTATCTCTTTCTGAGGCAGAGTTACAGCTGAAGCATTTACTTCCACTTAAGTAGGTAACCTTCAAAGTAAAGAACAGAGATAAGGAAAAGGAGACATGGGATTTGGGAACTCCATCTTTCTAGTTCTATCATTTAAGAGTTAGGGATATGCTCAGAATCCAAATTGTACTACATGAAAGCAAAAATGATCATACTTATTTTGTGATATCTAGATTTACACTTATATTTATTTTCTGCTTTGTAATCTAGTTGGCATCCACAGTCTTCTCCTGGTCTGAGAACAAAGGGCACTGAGAATTCAAGCTTAGAAACCTAAAACTGGTTTACCATGCAAAACGATAAAAATTAAAAACCTTTCAGACCATATCTCAAATTACCTGCGAATGAATATGCTCAATTCTGAGTTAATAAAAAATAAGTAAAAAAAGGAAGAAAGTCTGTAAAACATTTATCAACTGTCTTCACTGTAATAAAGGATACTAGATGAGATGAAAAGAATATTTTGGTATTGAATTACTGTCTTTGGGACCTGTTTTCCTCTACTATGAAAGCGGTCTGCTACTTTCTAGTTCTTACAGGTTAGCCTGCCTATGATTACCATTGTCCTTTAAAACTGAAAAATGATGCATCTGTACTACTTGCACCTACCTATCGCTTGGCTTGCATACAACATGTCAAACTACAAATATTAGAAAGTTTAAGTGACATCTATAAAACAGAACATCAGATAATCTGTACAAATCAATGAAGTATGCTCACACATTAACTTACCCTCAGGGGTTATTATTTAGTGAATCAGATCAGTTGGTGGCTACACGTAAAATTCATATTAGATTTTGAGTCCTTAGTATTCTGCCATCCCCAATAACAAATGTTAACAAATGTAAGTAACAAATGTAAAAAGTCTCATTGATACTTTTATGTTACATGTTAAGACGTACATGTTAAGATGATAATATCTGGGTTAAATAAACTTTCAAATAATATTTAAAATAAAATTTCAAAAGACATGGTTACAGATCTTGAAATGCCACTACACTTAGAAAAATTATGGTTTTTACTCAAAGAACCATTAAAATTGGGAGTCTAAGGTTTTAAGAGAGAAATAATATAGTGAATGATATCTTTATTAATGCTGAAAAATTAATGTAGTGATCTGATAAGTTATTATTATGACCTTTGCTGAGAATAGTCTGAGAACCCATTTAACAGAAAACAGGAAAGGTGAAAAGGAATGAGTAGCATCATGAGAAATGTTCATGACCAGTAAGTTAGCGTAATAAATTCCCAACCTGTTCCCCAGAAGTAGTTAACTTTCAGCAACGAACACCAGTTAAGACAACTAAATATTCAACACTATATGTAGGGAAATCACAAAATTACTGAGTAGAGAATCTGTTTGTTGTTTAACTACTCTTCCTTCTTTCTACACTTTAAAATTTTCACCTCAAAACAGAAGTCTTGCCCAAGGATGCTACTATGGAGAGGTTTCACGGATACAGGCTCCCCTCTGCCAAGATCCAGACATTCCACTGCACTACATGGACTCAGCAAGGATTCATGGGAACGTGACTCTTTTAGTTTAGGCAGCCCACGAGACCTAAAATAGAAAAAGAAACCTAAGATCATGTAACTTTGATCAATAAGGAAATGACGGTTTAATCCAAAGTGCTAACAAATGTTTAAACGCCTAAAGGAAAAATTAATGAGGACCAAATGAATAGTTAATGCACAATAATAATGGTGGCAACCATATTCATGTAGCATATATGAACCATATATAGATATGTGTATGTATACACTACACACATTTTCTTTTTAAACAAAGCACAAAAAATACTATAGTATTTCCAGTCCCAGGGATTTCCAGCTCTCTATTTGAGACATTGTTTGTATCCTTGTTCCTATCTTGGAGATGGGAAAAAAGGTACTACTCAAGGTTATCATACACATTCTTTTTTAAGAAAAGATATTGCCAGAAGATGTGTCGTGTCCCCCCCCCCACCCACCCACCCATGCTTTAGCATGAGATCCTGCCTTTCAGGTCTGATTTCCACCTCAATAAGAAGTTCTTCTCTGGCAAGGGTTTAATTCTATTTAGGCTTGACTGCATAAATGTATACAAATATAAATAAAGCATAAAATGCCTTGAAGAAACCTCCCATTCTCAAAAGAAATGTTCAAATTCTCACCTAGAAGAACAGATCTTTGCCAACACTGTTTAGGCCACCTGGATGATTTTGCTGCTACAAGAATGCTAGGATTATAATTCCTGTCATTGCAGGAGCTAGCACTTCGCCGCCTACCCTTGGAATAGTAAATAAAATCAAACAATATAAGCACAATCCAGAACTAGATAGCCATGCTGTTTTACTCAATAATTATAGTATTTATTGACTAAAACACCCAAAGTTAAATACATTTCAAGTAGAAATATGTAACTGAGATAAAAAGAAATGCCTCACATAAAGACATTTGTTTTTATAAAACCTTACTAAATAAGTAGCTTCATTTTCTTGAAATAACCATGTTGACATTCAAAGGAACTGAAGTGCTTGATGTCAGCTTTCAGTTGAATTATCAAGTAATGAGATATAGGAAACTAGCACTAAAGGCTGCTCTTTCCTTCTGTTTCCGTTCTATTATTATTATTTAATTAAACTCCATACAATGAGAGACATCTTCAGGAATAAGGATTTTAGTCCATTCTTATTTCCACACACTCAAAAATCAAACATGATTTAATGTCAAGACTGAAAGATGTGTTCTGAAATTCAGTCATCTTTTTAAGGTGAAAAAATTAATTTTTATATTCCCATTAATAACACATAGCATGCACAAAAGGAACAAATGTCCCCTAATGTTTTATACATAAAAAGCAACAATGTAATTTATTTCCTTTTGTTGTACTGGATGAGACAAGGACATACTATATACAGTAAACAGGGTACAGGTACATCAACATTGATAGATAACTGTTAAATTTTTTTTTTTAATTACCATACAGTCTTTACCAAAATGCTTTGTAGGAAGTGTGGTTGACAACAGGACATCAGAATCTTTTTTAAACACACAGTAAACAACAATTCCAGTTCATTTTTTCCCAGGAATTGCTTGGAGGGGAAAAGCTTCTCACTCTCCGGGAGCAAGCCTCTCAAGAGGAAAGATGAAGGCACATTTAAAATAGAAGGAAGTAAGACAAGAGGCGTACCTTTATGTTATAAGATTGTCTAGGGAAATACTCTAAAGTACAAATGAATTTTACTTCAAACAAGAGAAACGTCTACCTACATGAAGCAACTGTACAGCCACCTGGCAGGGCAACCCCAGATCATAGCGGAGCCACATGTCGCGGTGCAGCAAGTCTTTTTCTGCACTTCATCTCAGAAAACAACCAACAACCAACAGAAACCAGGTTCCCTGCTGCCTTTGGCTTCTGTTAACATCTTTGGATAAGTACTTTCCAGGCGTGTTTCAAATCTTCAATAAAAGCAGGGTAGAAACGCCAACAACAGAACTTGAAGTCATCGGCAGGATAAGGAACATTCCTCTTCCTTCAGGCTGCATCCGCCCCTCAGGTAACACAAACAAGGTGTCTGGGCTCTAGGCTGGGCCTGTTGCCATGGTGCTACACCTATAAGGAGATTAGAGCCAGAAGGCAGCAGGGAGAGGCTGCAGCTTGAAGGACTTAAGAAGCATGCTCAGTAAACCTGACCATCTTAAGATAGAAAGGAAGGATGGCAGGGTCCCTAACCATTTCCATTAAGACTATTTCAGGGTCAAAGGCTGTAGGAAAGAACTGGGGCTACTCTGGGAGCAGAGCAGAGGAGAATCTCTTAGGGACAAAGCTGAGAAGTTTTAACATGCTTCACATATGACACGAAGCCCCCAGTCAAAGGAACTTGCAGCTACCCACCTTGCAAGGATTTCCTCTCACATTTGTTCTATTTCCTTTGCAGTGATTACGCTAGTTTAATGTTTCTAGGCATTATTTAACACTAACTTACCGGGTAGTATGTTTTTTTCTTTTAAAGCAGTTGGATAAATTTTTTATTTGCTGCATTTCCAATGTTGACCAAATTTCATTCTGAGGCTCAGCCACTAAGCATTAACCTAAGCTGTCTGGAACTATAATTCAAACTGCCTAATTATTAAAATTTCCATATGAACACATAGTTGAAAATCTAGTTTTCACCATCAATGTCATGTATACACACTTGAGAATTTAATACCAGAGTCACTCATATGTTCAGCATCACTCTGAGTAAAGAAGCAAGTTCTTCCTGCACTGGGAAGAACGTGTTTCCAAGAAGACAGAAGCAATTCCCAGAGAAGCAGGATTACAGTAAACAGGAAGATCAAGAAGCCTGGGAATGGCTTGATGGGGGAAGCATTATCTGTACAAATATTTCCATATAATAGCATTAGTAACCCTGAGTCTGTAAATCACATTTATCTCCTCATGTGTTTTCATAAGAATTGCTTTTTCTTAGATCTACTAATCAGAGAGTTAGTATGGCACTATAGTTTACTTCATGCAGGTAGTAATAGAAAGTAGAATGTGGATTTGAGAGAATACTACTAAATTCAAAGAACCTTTCCTAGTCCAATCTGACAACAGCCTTCATCAAGGAACCTAGTCTTGAAAGTGGACATGTGTCTCTTTCTGATTCTGCATCCATTCCTCGCGCTTATCATCCCAGATACCATGTAAGAATAATTCTGAGTTCCACTATGACTATTCTTGGTTTAACAGGGAAACTGCTTCCTAGAGGCACTTTTACTTCTACTTAAGGAAACTATCTTCTTTACTTTCTTCTTTTTAAGGTCAGCGGACTATTTTTTGATTCTGTATAGACTCTAAGACCTGTAGCAATGTTGACAGGTAAAAGTTAAAATCTAGTTGCTTTGATGATGATGATTACCTGCTGTTTCTGATCTATTTAAACGATAAACTACAAGGCAGATGGGCTTTCTATTATTATATGAATGAGTGCTATATTGCTTTAACTCACATTCCCATCTATAGTCTTAAAAGACAAAAGTGAAGGGCTGGGAATGGGGAGTTAACATACACACCGCAGGATACTCCGAAGAAGAAAAAAGGAGTCAAAGAACTGATTAATGGAATGCTATGTGAAACAGCTGGATTTTCTCAACTCAATCATTCAACTTTTTTAAGTTGTATTTTCCCCAGGTACCAAAAGATGCTTGAATGTGTTAGCTCAATCTATACCACATTTACAGATTCAGCTCCAATTTTAGAAAACATTCAATTAAAATGCTTGTTGTTACACAAAATCCTGTATTTTAGTGCAAGTGCATTTCTGCTTGGTTTGGCAGGTAGGAGCCCAGACTGTTGACTGAATTCTTGAAGAGACAAGTACAGCCTTAAGTTGGGTGCAGTAACAGACTTTTATTCACTAATATGCATTCCTAAGGTCTTTTATCTAGCCTGGAAATTTTGCAGGTAAATATTAACACAATTCAGTATTCTAAAATTCTACCAACAAATTTATATAGTGTCTACTCTGCATCTGAGATATTACTATGGGGAAAATGTCTCCTTATTTATTCCCTAGCTTCTATTATTTTATAATCGGGTATCTGTGAAAAAAACCCTGCATGAAAGAGTAGATCTTTTCTTATATAATAATTTTAAAGGTTTCCCTCCCTGATTTAAAAAAAAAAAAAAAAAAAGGAAAGAAATTAGAGCTCATTCACCAGAATTCTACTTGTGTGCTAAAAACAGCCTCCCTGAGGATCCTTACAGTGTGAGGTATGTTGGGTCACCTGCTGCAGATAAAGCCAGTGCCTATTGTACTTATTATTAGGCACTGGTTTTAATTTTAGCATAAAAAATATATCATCTAACCACTCCCACCAATAAGCTATTTGTGGAAATAGCTACCCTGATCTTCCTTTTCTCTGCTCTCAGCCTCCAGATTGGATGGTCTAGTGAGCCCAGTTAATAATGGTAAAGAAAGATTATCTGTCAGTATAAGTTCTCACTTAAAATGAACAAACTGGTGGAAAGGAAATTTATCATTGTAGATAAAAACCACATTCAACTTATTTTGGTATATATACATATACACATGACGAAGATGGGCACAGAAGGAAAACAAAATTATAAACACTAAAATATGTTCTGGAGGACAGAAAACTCAAATAGCCCTCAAAACAGCAGGCACTAGGTTGTATAATCTCTTTAGAGAAAACTGTCATATTGTGATACACCTTTTTTCTTGGCCTTAAATTGTAAATGGAATAGAATCTACAATGCCTATTAAACACAGTAAATATAACACAACTATACTGAATTAAAAAAAAACCTTTAAACTAAAGGAAATCATACTATAAGCCAACATAACTAATATATCAGTTAAAAGAGTAGAAGGACTAATTATCTTTATATCTTTTTAAATTTGGACTCTTAGTTTTATTATTGCCATAAAATTAAGTGTAGATGAAAGAGTAAAGGAAAAAAAATGATGGAGTTCAATGATATTTACTTTTTGATCATTTCAAAACTCCTAAATATTTGTTTTCTTGTTACTTTCTCATTTGCTTGAACAAATAAATATATGTATAAATCCACTCCTCATAATACAAAGTGATAAGACCTATGGAAAAGGATGCAAGAGAAACTGAGTAGTCTGCAGGTACCAAGACCTTAACTTGGAGTTTAGAGAAGGTTCCTTGTAGGAAAAAATAATGTGGAATTGTGACCTTAAGGATGGGGTGGAGTCAGCTATACGCAGTAGAAGTGCTTCTAACAAACACTAGAAGAAATGGTTGTCATGAATGGGACTAAAAGTCCTATCTATTCACATTAGCTTAAACCACTCACAAACTATGTGGCATGGAACAAATAATTTTTTTTTTTCGAGACTAGGTCTTGCTTTGTTGCCCAGGGTTTCATGGACTTGAGTGAAACCCAGCCTCAGCCTCCCAGGTAAAGATTACAGGCATGCACCACCACACCCAGCTATTTTTTGAGACTAGGTATCACTATGTTGCCCCAGGCAGGTCTTGAACCAGCGATTCCTAGCAGTGGCCTCATGATTTGTAGGCTGCGATTACAGACACCGCCACTGTGCCCGGCAAAAATATTTATTCTGATTCTTATTTATCTCATTTGTAAAATTAGACAATGATTCCTAGACTTCATTCAAATGGAAATGATATCATTCCTTCACACAAGAGTTTTTATACTTGTGAGAATTAAATGCAACAATATATGATTTCACAAGTATTTCATAAACAACATTCTATACAAATAGGATTATTACTGTGCACACAGAGCTTTTCACTGTGATATGATACGTATTAATTTACTTTATGTAAATTATGCAAATTTACTTTATGTAAATTACATGATTGAAATCAGGAAAACTATGCTTGGATATATTCTATGCTGGGAGAGTATGAAAACAGAAGTAACAAATGTATGGAAATATTTTTTCTATTAAGATAAGATTTAGTTAGCGAGGCATGGTGGTGCATGCCTGTAAGCGACAGCCTACGGAGTTGTGGCTGGGACTGGGGATCGTGGTTCAAGACCCACCTAGGGCAAAATAGTGAGACCTAGTCCCCAAAAAATAGCTGAACCTAGAACCAAAAAATTAGCTGGGCATGGTGGCACGCACCTGTAATCCTAGTTACCTGGGAAGATGAGGCTGAGGACTGATTTGAGTCCATGGTACCAAGGGCAACGTGAGCCTGCAGTTCCCTGGGCAACAAAGCAAGACCTAGTCTCAAAAAAAAGTAAAATAAAATAGCTAGGCGTGGTGGTGTGCACCTGTAGTTACCCGGGAAGCTGAGGCTGGGGATTGCTTGATTCTGTGGTACCACGGGCAGTGTGAGCCTGCGGTTCCATGGGCAAAAATAGTGAGACCTAGTCTCCAAAAAAAAAAAAAAAAAAAAGATAAGAATTAAGTGTATCAAGATACAACTAGAAACCTCAATTGGATTTTAGCTCACAAAACTAAGGTATTCTGAATTGGTTCACAGCAGTAAACACTGATAAGGGACATCCTATAATCTGTAACTGGATTGTATTGACTAGTGAGAGGTCTGGAATCAAGTAATTTCTGAGAAGTTGGCATTCTAGCCAAGTACATGGTATTGAAAGAGATCATTCTTTATTTTCTGATTTGTATTTTTGCTCTTTTCCTTCAATCTCAGGTCAACAAACATTTATTAAGTTCTTTAACTGGACATGTGTTGTGCCTTGTGAAGATACAAAGCTTATCTGTAACCCGGAGGTGCCGGCAATCTATTGTAACAAGCAGAAACAAGAAAGGATACCTTCATCAGAAGGTAGGTAGTCCTATAATGTGTATACAGTGAGCCATGGGAAGGTTTGTAGAGTAGTATGAATTAACATGATGATAGGAAGAAAGGAAACCAGGAAGTATATGACCCTTGATGGGTATTGTTGCAAGAGCATGGATTAGAAGTGAATCTAACAAAGGCTAGGATGCAGAAACAGGAAAGGATATTCAGAATAGATGGGGCAGTAAGATGAGTGGAGAGATATATAATAGTATGATACATGAAACATGACAGATTTATGGTAGGAGATATTGAGAGGTGGGGAAGGATTGGACATTGATAAAGGACATAGATTTATGTGTGTGTGTGATATTTATGTATTATGTGTGTGATATTAAAATTGAAGTTTCAGTTGAGACCCTAAGAAAACAGATGCTTCCTTTCTTTTTGTTGTTTGTCCATGTTTAGACTTTTAGTCTTCAGACCTTTAGACTTTTTTTTTTTTTTTTCTTTTCTGGATCTATTTTCTCATTCTTGGTGAGGGTGTGATTTCTTGGGACTTGGTAGAGCTTCTTATTTATCTTTCCTGTATTGCTTTTGCCTTCGTAGGCCAATCCTTTGGCTTGTATCAATGCTTCTTGTTTCCTGGTGGCTGTTATCTCTGTTGTTTTCTGCCTCATTTTGTTGCTTCTTCCTGTTACGTTTCAGGTCTTTGGATTTGGGGGTCTGATTCCCAGCCTTGCAGGATTAAGTACCTCAAGACAGTTTTCAACCACAGAAACAGAAGAGGTTAGGAACAGGAAGAAAGACCCTTAAAATACATGGCACCAGGCAGGATTCAAAAAAAGCAAGGTGAGAACCACTGAGTACCGAACTGTGAGAGCAAACATAAAAGAACTACACCTACAACATCACTGGGAAGCTGTGACCAAAAACCTGACACAGAGACACTGTCAATAAGGGCACTGCACACCCCCTTTGCACAGAGGGAGGAAGCTGGGTATTCCCATGGGGATCAACAATTATACAATCATGTATTGTAAAAAGATCCAAAAATAAAATGAAATAAAATATTAAAAAAGAAAACCAATGCTGTACGCCAAAGTGAATAACCAGACAAATGTAGAATTTACAAAGGAAATATTTTAGTATCAGTTCTACTACCTGAAATCTCTAAAATGTAATCAGAGAATGGAGAAAGGAAAGGGTTTCTTTAGTGATTATCTTCAGAAAAAAACTGTTAAGATTATTCTCCACAAGGGATGTGGATAAGGGGTGCACTGAGGGTAGGTTTTATCCCATCTGGGAAATCTAGATTATGAGAAATGACTATTGGCAGGAAAGCCAGAGAGGGTAGATGTTTTTGGATTAGTCTGAATTTCCAGAGGTTGTCAGTGTAATGGATGTGTGGCTACTTCCTGTGGACTAGGGGTGAAGAAACCAAAATTGTAAGAATGTCTTCCTAGAAATTAAGAGAGGTTGTAAATGAACACCTTGAACAGAAATACATCTGCTAAACTCAATAAAACCACAGGTGAGAGCTCCTCAGAGATTAGACATTTTTGAAGAATTCCCCAAAGCATCCCATGATGCTTTAAACGAGTCAGCTTTAAATCCCTGCCAGACTCAAAGAACATTATGGAAAGCTCAGATAGTACCAGAAGTTTCTTATCCCCTTTCCACTCCTTCTTCCTTTCTCCCCTTTATTAATTCCTACAGGGCACCTGAAATCGTGATTAGTAAGTTGGAGGGAAGAGAAGACGAAGAAAAAAGTAGTTTTATAACACTTCCTTCTTAACAGCAGGAAGGTTCCTTGTAACTGGCTTGGCTGGGACAAGTTCACAGTTTTGATTAATATTATGAGTGTAACAGTAAGTTCTGAATCAGATCTTATATATTAAGCAACTACAGTTTAACTCTAAACATATCACGGACATACATATGAAAGCTAAAAACTATACAACTTCTAGGTGAAAACCTCTTGGGATAAAAAACAAAACTAAAAACCTTAGAAACATTGTTGATAGAAATATAAAATGGTACTACTCTAGAAAAAGGTTTGGCAGTTTCATATAAACCTACATATATACTTAACATGCAACTCAGCAAATGCACTCTTGGGCATTTATCCCAGAGAAGTGAAAACTGATGTTCACAGCAGTTCTATTCATAAAAGCCAAATACTAGAAACAACCCAAATGTTCTTAAATGGGAGAATAATTCAACAAACTCTGGTACATTCATAGTATGCTCTCAGCAACAAGGAACAAACTACTGAGAAATGAAACAACTTGGGTGTTTTTTTTCTTTCTTTCTGAGACTAGGTCTTACTAGGCTGCCTGGGGTAGTCTCGAACTCGCGAACTCAGTGATCCTAGGAATACAGGTGTGCACCACCATGCCCGACTACTTCAGTGTATTTTAAGAGCAATTTATTTATTGAAGAAAGGCAAACTTAAATGGTTATATGCTACATGACTTAAGGGAAAATAAATTAGTTGTTGCTAGGGGACACAATGGGTGTGGGGAGGTGGGGTTGACTATAAAGTGTTGCCAGCAACCTTTTTTTCTGGTAATAGCACTATTATGTATTTTAATTGTGGCAGTGCTTACCCACATGTATACAAGAAATAAAATACATAGAGTCATGCATACACACAAGTGAATGCATATAAAACTGGTGAAAATTAAATAAAGTTTGTATTCTAGCAATAGTATTATACCAGTGTCAATCACTGGGTTTTGATATTCAACGGTTATATAATGCTACTATAAGGACAGACTGGGGAAAGGGTTTGCAATACTTTATATACTATTTTTCCAAATTCTTGTCAGTATATAAACTCAAAATAAAAAGTTAAAAGATTAGTTAGTTAGAACTAACTAATCTGACTGGGAGAAACTAAAGAACCTAGGTATATTGTTCCCCAAAAAAGTCCTCTACCAATGAACATCACATTCTTTTAAGGATCTCTTGACAAAGAATTTGTGGATTACTTTAAAATCATGCATTGTCAATGAGCCTCAGAATTGAGACTATTTCTGTGAAGGTTTTTATTTGAGGATGTTTAAAGAGGGTAAGGAAACCCTACTCCCAATGCTTTATATTTACCTTCTTTTTTGTAAACTTAAATAGCAATTCCAGAGTAAAGTTGGGAACTTGACAGGTATATGGAAATATGGAATGACTGATAGTGTAGTATAATCACCGTTTACCAGCATTTCTGTGATTTCTACATATTTCAAAGTATATTTGAACAAAAGGCAGAAACACTATAGAATCTTCTGTCCCAACACCCTCCCACATGACAGGACTTTAAATGTGAAAATGCTGCCAGTATTGATTCTAGGAAATCACTTTACTGGCTTTTATCTGATTAGATGGCCTTGAAACAATGATGACTTTGTGACATTCTATTGATTTCACATCTGAAATGTTTCTCCTATCTTGTCTCTGAGCTTCTTCCTTCCCACCACCATACTCCTATAGTGCTTTCATTATCTCTTTAAAACTGTTTTTTTGATAACTGGTTTCCTAAACTTAGTTTCTACACACTAAGTCATCTGAAATTCCACTACTGGATTAATCCATACATAGCACAATTCTAATTTGCTCCTCAAAGTGTAAAGGTTCTCAATGTTTACATGATAAAGTTCTTAATCCAAACTTCTTAATCTGACTTCCAAGGACTGCCATGGACATGTAATACTGGGTTGAGAACAATTCCCATTCTGAATTTTGAAAAAGACTTCACTGATTTCTCCTGGTTTTCAATATTTTGAAAAAATTTTTTAAAAATTAAATCTTATAAATTCTTACATAAGTAAATAAGGTAAATGGTTACTGACATGCCTTCCCTCCTCCACCCCCCCCCCAACCCCTTGTGTTCACTCAATCTCCACTCTCATGGTTCTTTTTTGGTTTATGTTGGGTTCATTGGTCCTTTGGTCTCTTTTTCTGGGCTGTGTCCATTTGTCGGATGAGGACTGTGTTCCAGGCCCATGGCACATTGTGCTTGACGGTTTGTAGTCCTTAGCTTTGTATTGGGAACCCAGTCCATGTTCATTTGGGGTCTATTGGTGTCTTCTAGTTGCTGGCTCCAGTATGATCTCCTTGTCATTCCACTGTCTCTGCATCTCATTTCTCTGACCTCTGGCCTTGGGGATCCTTTCCCCCAGCCATTGTCAGTGAGGAGGTTTCTCGATGAGGGCAGGCCTCCATTGATGGACCTTGCATGTCATATGGTTGCTGAGTGGGTGCAGCCACTGGCCTAGGTTTGCCAGCAGCTGCGGGAGCCTGCCCATCAGGGTGGGTGCAGATCCCACCTGGTTTTCAATATTTCTATTGAGAATTCCGATGTAATACTCTTACTTCTCCTTGCTATATACTGTGTCGCCTCCCCCCCCACTTTTTTAAGCTTTCAGGAATTTTTTTTTTTGCACCTCAGAGTTTTGATATTTCAAGATGATGTGAACTGCTGCCTGAGTATAGGGCAAGGTCTTTTATTCATTTATTTATTGTGCTGGGAATTTGGT
This sequence comes from Uropsilus gracilis, assembly GCA_004024945.1. Classification (NCBI taxonomy): domain Eukaryota; kingdom Metazoa; phylum Chordata; class Mammalia; order Eulipotyphla; family Talpidae; genus Uropsilus; species Uropsilus gracilis. The sequence goes on along the minus strand of PVHY01014893.1, from coordinate 8,456 downwards.
GACATTAGTAATATGAACATTTACGTTTTCTTGTCTGAGGACATTTTCTTGTATTACTTGTCTGACAATTTTCTCTCTGAAGTTTTTCTTTGCTCTTTTACTACAATCTTGTGGATTTATTTCCTCATTTTCTGTTCCACTTTATGGACTAGAAACCTAACTTCAACTTTTATATTTTTAATTTCTAAACTCTTGTTCTAGTTTCATTGCTGTTCCTTTTCTTATAGCATCTGTGGTTATTTTATAGATTCTTATCATATTGTTTCATAGATGCTTTCAGTCTTACCTACTGAAAATATTCAGTACACTTTCAAGTTGCTTTGATTCTATACATTGTCTTTTATTTTTTCTAAGTTCCCTGTACCCCATTTTTTACGACGTTTTTATAACCTTTCCTTTTGGTGACTTCCCTTAAATGAAGATCCTTTGCTATATGTTTACATTTAGGATTAAAGGACTAAAAAGCCCAATGTAGGTTTCCTGTGCTAGAATGAAGTTTAAAGACAAAGAACACTACTGTAGAATATTTCCTTGGTGTGTGGGTTTTTAAAAAATAATTTAAGATATTTACTGAGATGTACCACACAATAAATCTATTTTGTGTAGTTTTTCATTATAACAGTCACCACAATCTCAGGTTAAAGTATATTTTCATCACTCCAAAAATAAACACTACACCCATTAGCAGTCATTACTTTCCTCTACTTCATGGTCCCAGTTTCTGACAATTATTATCTGTTATCTCCATAGATTTTCTTGTTTTGGACACTTCACATAAATGGAACCATGCATTTTGAATGGTCTATCATGATTGGCTTCTTTTACTTAGTTTTCCAAGTTTATCTATGTTGTAGTATGGATTACTATTTTACTTCATGTTTATGGCTGAATATTGCATTTTATGTTACATATCACATTTTGTATATATAGCCATCAGTTGAGAGGCATTTGTGTCATTATCAATTTTTTGGTGTTATGAACAGTGGTGCCATGAACATTCATGTACATGTTTTCCTGGGAACATATAGTTTTCTTTATTGGATAATATTTAAAAAGGGAATTATCAACTTCAGTTTTAACTGTAGGGGACACAAATGTCAGGATATGTAGGTCTTTTTATCTGGGTTGGCTAAGTTTCTCAACTTTGCAACGTATAAGTGACTGCTGGTTTTTAAGAGCTGGGTGGGAGCTAATCTTTCCAGATTTCTGATGGTGCATAGTTAAATCAACTGCCTCCTTAGGTAAAAGACTGCAGCTGTCTTATATACAGACTGCAGCTGTCTTATATACAATCAATTAACTTGTTGTTGAGCTTAAATTGATCTGGAGTATTCAACTTCATAAATCATAAGGTTATAGGACACAAGCAAATTTTTACACAAATATACCAAATTCATGGCCACTTCTCTTCCTTAATAACAGACCTTGCATTATGGGGGCAATGACGTACTCGGGTATAAAATTTCCCAGCTTCTCTTGTAAGTAAAGGTGGAAATGATAAATAAGTAGAAGTCACTAGATGGGGTTTCAGGGAAATCACTTAAGAGAACTCTGAAGACAGGTGCTACTTTATGGCCCAGAAACAAAGATGTTATGTCTGGAGCTCTAGTAGCTATGTTGTGCTCACAAAGAGACCTTTGAAGATCTTAAGAATGCCAAAGGAAAAAGCCAAAAAAGAAACCTAGCTTCTTAGCCTGGACTGCTCAGCTTCAAACTTCTCTTATGTGATTTAAAAAAAAAAAAAAAATCATTTGATCGTGTTTAAGTCATTACTATCTTGAATATCTGTTAATCAACAATTGATCTAAAGCCTAAGTGACAGACTGAGTTTAGAATGCCCTTTTGCAGGCAACTGCATTTAATCTTCCTCTTATTTTAAGTAATCTAACTCAGTTTTTTCCTAGTTTCACCAAAGATAGAAATCACATTTGTTCCTTATATTGAGTACTTTCTAAGAAAAAACTGATAGGGCTGCTGTAGTGAAACTGGTAGGCCATGGCCCCAGTCTGGTAATGCTGCACTAGGATAGCAGCCATTATGCCCTGGTGGGTGGAGACTTGGAGAAAGGAAGTCAAGCATTCTCATGAGAGAAACAGAGAGGGGACTTAAGTGGGAGGGAGGAAACTGTAGAGAAGAGAGAGCAGAGGAACAGCAGGGAGGCTGGAGGCTTTGCAGCTATCACTGCCATGTGTGGCAGCAGGGCAGAAAGGAAGTGCTGTGGGCTTCCATGCCCAGCCTGGGCCACTGAGGAGCCTGGAAAAGCATGCTGGAGAAACTTGTGACCTGTATAAGCTGAATTGGAAATGTGCTTTAACTTGGAGGCTACGAAAACTTGAGAACTGCCTAGACACCTGAAGAGAACATGGAGTAATGTCCCCATAGTGAGACATCTGAAGTTTTTGTTGCTGTTGTTTTGAGTGAGTCTTGATGATTCGGACTGAAAGAAGGCCGGAGCTGTGCCTTTAGAAAAGGACTGATGATGCCATCTTGGTTTTTTCATTTGGTCTAAAATTGGGACAGCCACCATTTTGTGTACACATGTGGCTAAGGACCCAAGTGTAGCTTTTTGGACTAGAAACTGGACTATGTAGTAAGACTGCCAAAGAGGGTCCCTGGTATTCTCAGTGACATTTGTCTATTTTGTCCTCTTAGTGAATAAAAACTGGTTTTGCCTCCTCTTAAGGTTAGTATGGTCTTGCTACTGCTTATGCAGGATGGAAGAACATGATAAGTGGCTGGAATTTTTGTAAGTTTAATTAAGTACCCTGTTTTGTTGGTTTTGTTACCTGACTTCAAAACCATGAGAAAGGGTTTTATTTATCAACTTAAAAAATTTACCTTTTAATTCTTATTTCCCATCCTCTCCCTTTAAATATCATGATTTAATATTTCTTGTCCAAGTTTCATAATTTCCTACTTTCTACTTGTGTTTTGTTCATTATTTCCATTCAGAGGAAAGCTCTCCCCTGTGTCTTAAGCTCAAATTACATTATTTTTGAAAGATTCAGTTTCTAGGTCATTGACATCTAAACGTTTTTTCTGACCCACCCAACAATAAGTAATCTCACCTTACCTATGCTATTTCCTTCTTGAC